>JAJOOS010012244.1:0-27240 GCA_029582725.1 Solanum chiquidenum
GGGGGGGGGGGGGGGGGCCCCACAGAGAAAAGGACTCCATGGGTGAATACACATATACTTTGATGCTAGAAGCCCAAATAGAATGGAGGATTAGAGACTTAGATGAACCCTAACTCTTCTTCTTCCTTAGCCTTGAGAGAATTCGAAGAGTGAATTTGGTCAGATTTAGTGAATTTAGGAGAATGAGTTGAAAATGAGTAATTTTGGGCTTAAAACCTTTATATAGGTCTTAGAGTAGAAGAAAAACCGACATAGTTTTGATTTAAAATAATTAGGGAAAGACCCAAAAGTTTTTTAAAAAAAATCACCGACTCAACCTACGGTCCGACCTATAGACCGTAGATCTTTCTACAGTTCGTACTGGTCAACCGTAGACTAAGTACTAGGACCATGATTTTACCTATATTTTTACGGAACATTTCTAAGGTTCGTAGGTCATTATACGGTCCGTAGAAACCAACTTTGACCCTCAAACTTTCACTAAGTTTGAGGCTCACTTACGAGACCTATCTACAACTCGTACAAAGAATGACGGAACGTCTTGGTGAACGGTACAAAGGGTCCTGGGAATTATTTCCCCTCTTCCTATGGTTGCCATCTACGGCCCGTAGAAACTTCTACTGTTCGTAGATGGGACTCGTAAAATCAGACTTCATTCAAAAAAAAAAAAATCTTGCTTTCCAAATTTCTAGGTGTTACACAAATGGTTCCAAAAGTACTATTTCCATATTGAGAAAGAACGACTATTTTAAAGAGGAGTATAAATAGTTTTCAAAAACCGTTCAGCTAGATAAAGAGAAGTTCAGTTATCCCTTACAAAAATTATTATTTTCACATTGAAAAGAGAGTAATATTTTCAGAAAAGTATAAAGAGTTTTCATAGTATTTCAAAAACATTGAGTACATTTTAGTTACCTCTTAAAGAGGCCTTTTTGAGTAATTATCTCAATCCAGTGAGTATTTTATATGATTATATTTATATATATTGAGAGTAGTTTTCAACACCGATTTGGGGGAGAGTTTAGATAAGTCACAGCCCCCATAAACTACGTAACCAACGTAGATAGGATCATACCGCATGACGAGAGACTCCTCACCTGACTCAAGAAGGATTTTTAGTGGATCCATCAGTTTAATTGTGTTCTATACTCCAACAAGGTATAGGGTGCTTCTGGCAACATGGATAAGACGTTTTATCACCACGAGGCTCATAGAGATGGTTGTCGGTTAGAGAAACTCCTAGTAAAGTAAAGTATTTACTTTATTGCATCCTTATAGTAAGAGTATTAAATAATTTTCATCGTGACTTATACTATTCTTTAGTTGAGCTACTTTTAGCCTTTCAGTTCAGTTATTTGTTTTTTTCATCCCTATTACATACTCGTACACTCAATGTACTGATGTCATTTGACCTATATCTTTTTATGATGCAGATTCAAGTACTTAGGATCATCAATAGGTATTCCTTTGAGATCACATAATCTGCTTGTCAATTTTTTTGAGGCATTCTTGCTTTAAGAAGACTCTAGTTTTATGATTTGTTAGTATTAGCATTTTGAGGTATCATGGGTGATGAGTTCACAATTTGGACTCATTTAGGGCTATATTTTGATAGAATTAGTATCCTCAAATGCATATTTTGTCTCAATATCTGATGAAAATCCTTAATTTCAGGTATTTAGAGTTTGAGGCAACGCATGGACACTACTTGGCAAGAAGGAACAAGGCGGCTGAAAAGAATGAAGAAATGAAGGCCTGAAGATCGCCGAGCCCAGTTGGGGAGTCGCCGATGGGCCTGGAGGTCACCTTTTGTTCTAGTGTGCTAAGCCCTGAAGGAAAAGGTCAAGTTGGCGATGAAACGGAGCAGTCGGCACGTCGCAGATCAGTTCCGTGAAGTAGTACTATACCGCCCAATATCAAGAATGTGAAGATGTTGAAGGCAAGAGCTGAAAGGTGATGACACATACTAAAGGGCGGATCGCCGAGTGCATCAGTGATCCCGACTAACTGCGTCGAGTTACCCTTCGCAGAACACTTTTTGACACCTATAAATACTTGTTTAAATTTTATACTAGTAGGCAATTTCAAATATAGAATTTTATTTGTCTAAGTTTCAAGTAGAGAGACATTGTTCTTAGACCTTGAAGATTCAAAAGGTTCCATCTCCAAAAAATTGGACTTGGGTCTCAAAGATTCTTCACTCTTGACGTGTTTTAAGACTTAATTATTCATACCCAGTTGATGAAAACTGATATTGGTATAAATTTTTATCTCTTCTACATGTCTAGCTAAAACCCCAATTCTTGGGGTGTGATTTTATGAATATGGGTTAAATTATTTGTTGGGTTTTTCTTATTGATGGTTTATTTGTTGTTTAAATGTGATTTCATTTAGTAGTTGTGTATGAACTTAATGGAATTGTAGTTTCAAATACGATTTCATCTTAGTATTTTTGGCTTGCTCGAGAGAGAGGTCGTAAAACTAAGACTACTAAATTAATAGACGGTGGTATTGGGTCGCCATGGGTTCATCTCGAGAGAGTGAATCTAATCCTTCTCCCACACATTCAACTCGAGAGAGTGAATAGGCTAAGGAAAAGGTTGTGCTTAATGCGGCAACTCGGTGTTCAAGAGCAACCGAGTTGATTTGGGCCAAGTTGCTCGAGAGAGAATTTACTCTCACTATAGTCTAGCCTAGTCACAAATACTCAACAATTTACTATCAAAAGCATGTACCCGATAATTTAGTCTATCTCGTATTCCTATCACATCCCAAGAATCCTGTCTCTCTATCTCGTTTTCTTATATTTTTACTGTGTTTGTTATTAGCAGAATACAAACCCCAATTGATAATTGACGCTTGCATCACCCCTTAGATTTAGCATGTTTTTATTCGTTAATATTTATAGCTATGACGAACTAGAACTTGATTTTATTTTTCTATTAATTCTCAAAACCACTCCTTGTGGGAACGATCCCAACCCTTGGTTGGGTTATATCACTACACGTGATCATTTGGCACTTGAACCGAAATAGTGTCAGTTGATTACGTCGAACATTAAAATGGTGCCGTTGTCGGGGAGTGGTGTTATTTGAGAATTTGTAGTTAAGTAGGATTTTCGTTCTTGTTAGTCATAGTTTACTTATATTATTTTTAGTTTTGTTTGTTTGTTTGTGTGAATACTTCAAGAAGTATGAGTGTGAACGGCAGCAATGGCAGCCAAGTAGGCCATCAAAATGACATCGGAAACCTTAATGATGTAAATGAACCTCATGTTAATGACCCCCATCTCATGGGCGGTATTGGTGCCATTCGCTTGCCTTCAGCCGAAGGGAATGTTGTATTTCACATCACGAGTACCATGTTGCAACTCTTGCAACTAAAGGGGATTTTCAGTGGATTAGCTCATGAAGACCCTCATGAGCACATTCAAAATTTTGTAGATGTGTGCGGACCATTCTCTTTCAAAAATATATCCCAAGAGTCGGTTCGTCTGTGATTGTTCCCATTCTCTTTTATGGGATAAGCATGCAAGTGGCTAGCTGAATTTCCACGTGACTTAATCATTTTGTGAGAGGAGTTGGTCACTGCATTTAATGTGCGATTTTTCCCTCCCTCGAAGATGATTACTCTTTGGGACAGTATCCAAAGCTATAAGCGTTTGGAGGGCGAGCCAATTCATAAGACTTGACAGCAATTCAAGAAGTTGATGCTCCAATGCTAACTCACGGCTTGCCTGACAATGTATTGTTGTAATATTTCTACTGGAGCCTAGAGTCGGTGAACAAGGGTGTTGCTGACCAACTTTCTCCAGGAGGTTTTATTCAATAGACTTACGTGATAGCAGATCAACTATTGGATGGCATGACCATGATAAATCGGGCTTGGTACACCCGTGAAGATCAAATATCCCCTTTCACATTCAAATTGACCAAGGAGCAGATGGAGAAAGATCAAGAGAGGGACCAAAACATGGCCAAGATCATGACACAACTTGACATTTTGTCCAAAAATGTCATGGGAGCTGGTGCTCAGGGTGTCAATGATGTGGGTATCGGGTGTGAAAATTTGGAGGAGGCAAAGTTTGATGCTTTGTACAATGAAGAGGTGAACTTCCTAGCCAACCATGGCGGGGGTTATCATTCAAACTACCCAAGGCAGGGTGGTAACCAAGGTTGGGTGAGAGATGAAGGTTGGAAAGAGCGTGAATGGAGAGACCATAATCCTAATTGGAAGGACGAGGAGAAGCATAGGTATGTGCCTCCCTACGAGCGCCAAAAGACAAAGGATTCGGAGGGTGGTAGGTCTGAGGATATGCTCTCTCATATCCTCAACAAAGTTGTGGGATCAGACAAGATCTTAAAAGAGATGAAGGAAGATGTGTTGACCCTGAGCCAGACCGTCACCTCCCATTCAGTATCAATCAAGCAATTAGAGACCCAAATGGGTTAGATGTTGTCTCACCTAAATCCGAGACAAAAAGGGGGTTTGCCTAGTGACACTATGGTCAACCCCAAGAATGAGGTTTGAAGGTGGACTTGCGTCGTACCACGATGTTAACTAAGGCGTTGTTTGGAAGGCAACCCAAAACCCCTTTTTGCTTTTATTTATGTTCTAGTAAAATAATGGTGTGTTCTTTGTACAGGTTGAAGTGTGTAAGGTGTTCGAAAAGTGCAGGGTGGTGAACAACAAGTCCAGTCGACAAATCACCCAGGAGGTCGACGATCCTGACCTAATCTGTTGTTTGACTCAAGACATATTCAAATCGCAGTCTGTAAAACTCAATGATCCCAAGAAATTATTGGCAAGTCAACGACCATGTCGGCGACCCCGACGTAGATTGACGTTTGGACACCATATTAACTGGAGGTCCTGCAAAACTCGGTGAGGTAAATGACTACTCAGCAAAACACCCAGTTGTTCGGCGATCATGACTAATGTCGTCGACTGGGCGAGAACAGGATGGTTTTTCGCACCACAGGTTTAAATTTATAATTCATTCACTTTCCCTCACTTGTTATCTTTACAAACTCACACCTGCACATTATTCTCTATATTTTGCGCTATCTCAAGGTGTTAGTTATCAATTTATGCTCGGAACTTGGATTACATTGCCGCTTAGCATCTCAATATCAATTCAATCAGCATAAAAGGTTGGTTTTCCAAACCCCAAGCTTGTTTTGCCATTATTATACTCAATTGAGATATTTTGATCTTGTTGATATGTGTTGGGTCTGTCTGATAGGATTAGAGTTCTTAATTTCCTGATTCTATTCGATAACTCTGCCTGTATTACATTGAATATGGAAATTCCATTTTCTAGTGTGTTAAGATGAATTTATTTGCGATGGGTAGTGCTTGTATGTTATGGGTCTTAGTCAAATTTGTGTTGTGTGTGCTTTAATTGTGTTTTCGGGGGTTGCGGGGTTGAATTCGAGAAGGTGGATTGAAAAAAGGCATGTTGGGTCATTTGGCGAGGTGGGTCGAGCTCGCCGAACCACTTGGCTGTTTGCCAAATCACCCCTTATCGCCTTAAATTTCATGCCATATGTGTTGTTTGATTTTGTAACTTTCGGCGAGAAGTATGAGGTCGCCGAAAGCACTTGGGGACCCGCCGAAAGTATTCTTGATCACCCTTTGTCTGCCCCCCCGAACATTTGATGAACTATAACCTCCAGCGGACAACCCCTTACTCACCGAAAGGATTGGCATGTCTGCCTGCAACTGATTGTCTTTGTTTTGTTTGTCGAATATTTTCTAACTTTACCTCGAAGCTTTGCAGACATAGCTAGACCTAAAGTTGCTGGGAGAATCATGCCGCCCCAACTGATACGAGCACATGATTCCCAACTAGAGAGCGGAAGGTCGAATCCTCTCAATAAGGAAAAGCAAGAACATCCACCTGGAAACAAAGGAAAGGCAAGAAGCCCAGTGCTAACAGGAAGACTAATCCACAAGACCCATCTATCCCTTCATGGATCGGGGACTCTACACAGCTGTCCATTCCTTTTTGGCGGTTGTAGACTTGGACAATCTTAGTAAGTTCGGCACTGCCAGATCTTCCGAGGTGACTCCGGGCACTGAAGCCCAAATCCAGACATATGCACTGGGCACTGATGCCCAGACAAATGGAGAGACTGCATAGACATGATCCTTTCTTTACCTCCCTCTCTGTCTTTCTTTTGTTTACATTCTGGATATTTGATTATTTGCATTTGAGGACAAATTATTTTTTATTTGTGGTGGGGTGAGGACCACTTTTGTGTGCTATTCATAAATCGTGTTATGTTTATGTATTTGGGTTTATGTGCTTAAATTGTGTTGACACTGCTTTCGTGGAAGGTTTGAGCTTGTGGCTCCTTTAGGTTTAAATTGCAAATGATTTTTCACCCTTCTGGAAAATATTTGCCACCTCTTGTATGTGTTGAATGTGGTTGTTCTCTTGCAAATTTGAGTATCGGTTTTGATCAATACTGATAACTCAAATAGTGCTCATAATCGAACGAACATGAATGTGCGTCTACGATGAGACCAAATGAAGTTACATAGTCAATATGTGAACTTTTGCATCTCGTTGTGACTAGCCAATTATCAAATTGATTCTCTTGTGATGAACGTTGCACACTAGCGAAAGTGTGAAGTTTTGTTTGACTTTGGTGTCGATGCCTTGTGTGATGAGCTTACTGTGAACCATGCATGATAACACCTAGAATTTGCCCCGTTGGTCCGGTCGACTAAGTAAGGCTATCTCTTGATATGATCTTAGGCAACTTCGAAAGAGTGTGAGCCAATTTGACATATACCTATTTTGTGGCCTACCTTATGAGTGTGTGAACCTCTTTTAAACACCCATTGAGCCTTACCTTTCTTTGGAAGAAACTTGATGAAAACATGACCTTTATTAAATCCACTACCCATAATCCTCGTGATTTGTGGTTGATTGAATAGCCAACTTAGGCCAAAAGCCTAAGTTGGGGGTGTGATGAAAAGAAAAGGCAAGTCGAGAAGTGCAAGAACAGTCCCTTTTAACCCATGGTGTTGAGAAAAAATGGAATCCCTCCATACAAAAAAAAAGACAAGAGAAAAGAGAAAGAAAAAGTTGTGAAATAAAGTTATGAGAAATGTCAAAATAAATGGGGTTCCGAACAATCCATGGAAGTGAATAATGGGATGACTTATGAGCACTAACAAAATTGATGAAAGAAGAGGAAAGAGGGTGTTGAAAGCACCACATTTCACGAGGATGAAAGTCACCGAGCCTAAATGACCATACCTTTGCACTTTAGCCCCATTACAAGCCTTGAAAAAACCTTTTTGATCTTGAGTAAGCTAAAACAATTGTTGATTGGAAAATACGGGGAAACCTTTGGGTGAAAGCATGCATTGTGTTCTTCTTTGTGAGAGTGAGCGTTGCATTTGATTCCAAAATTTTAAATTATTAAACCATTGTGTGTGAATATGGAATAATTCTTTGTGTGAGGGCATTCTAATACCTTTGTTGAGCTCGAAATTGCATTTGAAACAAGTATAGTGAGCTTGAAAATCTTTGATAATGGTGTGTCACAACTTGAGTCTTTGAGTATACAAATGATTCTTTCATGAGTAAGTTAAGTCTTGTTGTGTACATTCATGGTTGAGTCTTGTGTAGCACTGTTAGAGACATCATTGTTAGACTGTCGAACTTGAGTTTTACTTGAGGCCAAGCAAATGTTTAAGTTGGGGGTGTTGATGAGTCCACAATTTGGACTCATTTAGGGCTATATTTTGATAGAATTAGTGTCCTCAAATGCATATTTTGTCTCAATATTTGATGAAAATCCTTACGTTTCAGGTATTTAGAGTTTGAGGCAAAGCATGGACACTACTTGGCAAGAAGGAACAAGGCGGCTGAAAAGAACGAAGAAATGAAGGCCTGAAGATCGTCGAGCCCAGTTGGCGAGTCGCCGATGGGCCTGGAGATCGCTTTTTGTTCCAGTGTGCTGAGCCCTAAAGGAAAAGGTCAAGTTGGCGATGAAATGGAGCAGTCGGCACGTCGCCGATCAGTTCCGCGAAGCAGTACTATACCGCCCAATGATCCAGAACACAAAGATGATGCAGGCAAGAGCTGAACGACGATGAAGCAGACCAAAGGGTGGACCACCGAGTGCATCGGTGATCCCGACTAACTGCGCCAAGTGACCCTTCGCAGCACACTTTTTGACACCTATAAATACTTGTTTAAATTTTATTTCAATAGGCAATTTCAGATACAACATTTTAAATTTTAAGTTTCAAGTAGAGAGACATTGTTCTTAGACCTTGAAGATTCAAAGAGTTCCATCTCCAAGAAATTGGACTTGGGACTCAAAGATTCTTCACTCTTGACGTGTTTCAAGACTTAATTCTTCATACCCAATTGATGAAAACTGATATTGGTATACATTTTTATCTCTTCTACATGTCTAGCTAAAACCCCAATTCTTGGGGTGTGATTTTGTGAATATGGGTTAAATTATCTATTGGGTCTTGCTTATTGATGGTTTATTTGTTGTTTAAATGTGATTTCGTTTAGTAGTTGTATATGAAATTAATGAAATTGTAGTTTCAAATACGATTTCATCTTAGTATTTTTGGCTTGCTCGAGAGAGAGGTCGTAAAATTAAGACTACTAAATTGATAGCCGGTGGTATTGGGTCGACATGGGTTTAGCTCGAGAGAGTGAATCTTAGTCCTTCTCCCACACATTCAACTCGAGAGAGTGAATGGGCTAAGGCGGAGGTTGTGCTTAATGCGGCAACTCGGTGTTCGAGAGAAGCCGAGTTGATTCGGGGTAAGTTGCTCGAGAGAGAATTTAACCCCACTATAGTCTAGCCTAGTCACAAATACTCAACAATTTACTATCAAAAGCATGTACCCGATAATTTAGTCTATCCCGTATTCCTATCACATCCCAAGAATCCTGTCTCTCTATCTCGTTTTCTTATATTTTTACTGTGTTTGTTATTAGCAGAATACAAACCCCAATTGATAATTGACGCTTGCATCACCCCTTAGATTTAGCATGTTTTTATTCGTTAATATTTATAGCTATGACGAACTAGAACTTGATTTTATTTTTCTATTAATTCTCAAAACCACTCCTTGTGGGAACGATCCCAACCCTTGGTTGGGTTATATCACTACATGTGATCGTTTGGCACTTTAACCGAAATAGTATCAGTTGATTACATCGAACATCAATGGGTCTTGTTCCGACACCTATCTTTCTACAGTAGAAGCTTCATAGATAGACAATATTGATCAGAGCCTTTCAGTATTCAGTTGCAAATATTTTATTTAAAACTTTATGTTTAATGCTCAGTATTTTCATATACCTTGAGATTTAATAAATTGCTTTTTAAACAATTCTCCAGTTTTGATGCTTGTGTATGCTTGAGTTAGTCTTTCACTTAGTAGTCAGCTAGGAAAATGGTTCACTTGGAGACCAATAATGGTTCTCGGGTGTCGGACATATCTAGATGTAGGCTCAAGACACGACATTATATTTTATTAACTCAGCTTATTTTGATCGGCTTAATTTAGTTCATTTGAAAATTGTTGATATGTAGTCCAAATTGACCCTTGAGATATTTTATCTAAATATTTTCAAAAGGAGATATTCTTATTTGATATGTTTTATACAGTCATGATAATATAAGAAATATAGTATTATTAGATACTCAAACAAACAAAGAATTTAAATCTTGCAAAGAATTGGAAGGGTTGGATTATGACCTAGTTTTCAACCTATTTAAGTCTAACTCATTTCAGCCCAATTAACTTTTGAGTAGGTCAATAGCTCATCTACTGTTAATGGGAGAAGCGCACAAATACCCCTTTTTTTGGGACGCCATTTAACTAATATCCCTTTTCTGTGTATAAGTTTACCCACTTTTGAAAATGTTTCAACCACACGTGACTGAGGTTAAAATTTTGTGTCTAAAGTGCATGTAAAACTTGTCTTAAATCTCATACATGTGTGTGCAAATTTTGTTTGCCAAAATATATTTTTTGCTCTACGTATTTTAATTAATTAGCACTCAGATCAACTCTAAATAAGCTCAAATTTGAAACATAATTTTCATATATCATAATCATCAATTTTTTGAAATAACAACAAATCTAACAAGCCAATTTTATACAATTTCAATTCTTTTAAGCATATACGAGTTTCAGTCATACATGACTGAGACACATGTTAAAATTGACTAAAGTTCAAGTCATGTGCTTCTGAATATTTTTGACAGTAAAATAATAATTTTATTTTTTCAAATTTCAACACTCAAATCTATTTCAAATAAGCTCAAACTTGAAATATAAGTTTCATATATTATAAAGGACAAACCTCAATCATTAATTTGTCAAGACCACAACAAATCTAACAAACTCATTTTGACACCAATTTTTTTTAAGTCACTGAGTTTTAGTCATACACGAATGAGACATCTGTTAAAATTCGCTAAAATCCATGTGCTCGTGTTTGAAATATTTTGCCAAGAAATTGATAATTTTATTTTTCAAATTTTAGCATCCAAATCTAATCTTGATAAGCTCAAATTTGAAATATAAGTTTCATGTATAATAACGAACAACCTTAATCATCAATTTGTCGAAATGACAACAAATCTTACAAAGCAATTTAACATTTTTTTTTAATTTTTTTTTTATTTTTTTTTGTATAAAGTTTATGCTTAGTCATACATGTTAAAATTGGCTATAATTTAAGACATGTGTATCTAACGGTAGAAACAGAAGAAGCGAAAAAGAAGCATGTTATTTTGCCTGAAAATTTTCTAATACTAGATATTCGTGCTAATTTTTTTAATGAAGGATATTATTTAAAATTTTAAACGGCGCACCAAAAATAGGACACTCATGAAATTTCTACTTTATTAAATCAATTCATTTAACACCCCCACTAGATCAGAGTTTTTTTTTTTATAAAAAAAAAACCAAACTTTGAAGATAAACAACAGTAATTTGTTAAGTAACACTCCAAAACCAACATTTTTTAGCAGCCAATATTTGAGAAAAGCACCAATAGCCAATAGGAGGAGACTTGTTACCATAGAAAAGCTTGTTTATATCTTCCTTTTTTTCAAAAAATAAAAAGCGCATTATCTTCCAAATATTTGGTAAGGGGGGGGGGGGGGGGTAACTATTCTTTTGAGCATGCATGTGATATATTTAAATTCCCTCCTAAACTTGTACCAAAAAATCATTTACACATTTAAACTTTTGTGGTGACCTATTACACACATTATCTTATTTAAAGTGATATTAATACCCCCTTAGAAGGTGACATGGCAGAGAAAGTGTCTTCACTTTCCTTAAGATGCGTGAGAAGAAGAAAATATATGTTAAAATGACAAATTTGAATACGTGGCACTATTTTATTGGTCATTATACAATTAAGTATTAAAAATTTCAATATATTAATTATATCAATCTTCTTTCTTTTTTTGTCCTTTTATTGGTGGCCCCAATTTCTTTAAAAAATTTACATTTTTTTTAATTTCTTTTTCTTCAACAATTCATTTTCATTTGTCACCATTGATGATTTCTTCACTTTATCCTCATGGAATCATATCCAATACACTATCCTTAAAGAGAAACTCTAAAAAAAACAATTGTTTTTCTCAAGTTGTGACATCAAAAGGATCAAACAAACATAGAATTAAAACAAAAATTTAAAAAGATCTACAGTCATGTGCTCACTTTCATTGAGTCAATACACATAGCTCGTGCTCTCTGTTTGTTGAATTGTTCATGCGATTGCAGAAAAACTCTTAAAAAATTCACCCAAAAGGGAGCAGCAAAACAAAACAAAATCTACGTTAAAGTTCGTGATTTTTCTACTCGCAGTCACTAGAGAAGATCACCAAAAAAAATCATGAGAAAGATAATAACTTCTATTGAAAATCCTATCACATTTATACATAAAATTCATGATTCTATTGTTTAAATTTATCAAAAATCCATTAAAAATGATTTCTATCTGTCTTCTTTACAAATCTGAAATTTACAGATCTAAAGTTCACTAGCAACAATGGTGTTATCCCTCCACCTATCGTTGTCGCCAACATCTCTATACTTCATAATCATCTTATTGTCTACCTTTCTCTTTTCAAAGTTCTCATTTTTCATTCAATTTATGAATATAGAAGGAGGAAGAAATAGATTTTAAAAAGAGAAAAATGTATGGTGAGAGGAAGAAGAATTGTCAGGTTTCTACTCTTTACAGATCTCTAAATAATATTAAAGAAAAAAAGATTTAAAAAATTAAAATAATATAATTTACGTGTCAAAACGCGTGTATAACATATTTTCATACAAAACTGAGAATGTCTTCGAAAGTGGGTATTAATAACACTTTAAACAAGATTAAGTATGTAATAGATCGTCGTGATAGTTTAAACATGTAACTGATTTTTCGTGACAAGTTCAGGAGGAAATTTATGTATTTTCCCTAATATCAATGATAGTATTGTTTATCATGCTTTTCACAAGTCTCCCTCTGCTTTAATTAAACACTTAATTTCAATGGTTTATCTAACGTCATATTAATACAAGATCAGAACACAAACAGAATAAAAGTTCATATTATAGATACGATACAGCCATCATATTAACCAGACATGAAGGCCCAAATAACAAGTTGGTGTGTATGGTGCTAACTTTAAATCATTTATAACCAATTCAGTATCAACTCCATGTGCCTTAGATTGTCATGTATTTATCATGATTAGGGAGGATGAATAAATTGGCGCGTCATATTCAATTAGGTGAAGTGTCATAATGTATGTTACATTATTTGTAGATGACGTAGTAATTGATGAAATTTGACACAGAGTTAATGCTAAATTTACGTGTCAAAACGCGTGTATAACATATTTTCATACAAAACTGAGAATGTCTTCGAAAGTGGGTATTAATATCACTTTAAACAAGATTAGGTATGTAATAGATCGTCATGATAGTTTAAACATGTAACTGATTTTTCGTGACAAGTTCAGAAGGGAATTTATGTATTTTTCCTAATATCATTGATAGTATTGTTTATCATGCTTTTCACAAGTCTCTCTCTGCTTTAATTAGACACTTAATTTCAATGGTTTATCAAACGTCATATTAATACAAGATCAGAACACAAACAGAATAAAAGTTCATATTATAGATATGATACAGCCATCATATTAACCAGACATGAAGGCCCAAATAACAAGTTGGTGTGTATGGTGCTAACTTTAAATCATTTATAACCAATTCAGTATCAACTCCATGTGCCTTAGATTGTCATGTATTTATCATGATTAGGGCGGATGAATAAATTGGCGCGTCATATTCAATTAGGTGAAGTGTCATGATGTATGTTACATTATTTGTAGATGACGTAGTAATTGATGAAATTTGACACAGAGTTAATGCTAAATTAGAGGTTTAGAGACTGACTCTAGAGTCTAAAGGGTTCAGGTTGAGCGGGGAAAAAACGGAATACTTGGAGTATAACATAGGAAGTTAGCGTGGAATTATTGAGTCTTAATTCATAGGTCGTCCCCAAGAGAGAATGTTTCAAGTATCACGAGTCTTTAATTTAAGGAAACATGGAGATCGGCTATGATGCCACGTACCGTATTGGTGCATGGTGCGCAAAATGGAGGCTTTTCCCTGGAGGCTTGTGTGATAAGAATGTACCACTAAAGATTAAAGGTAAGTTTTACAGAATGGTGATTAGGCTAACTATGTTGCATGGGAGGAGTGTTGAGCTCTCATGTTCAGAAGATCAGAGTAGTAAGAATGAGTATGTTGAGGTGAATGTCTGGGCATACTAGGAGAGACAATTGAGATGGAGATATTTGAGACAAGGTGAGTGTGACTTCGGTGGTAGACAAGGTGGGGAAGCGAAAGAGATAGTTCAACGTGTGAAGAGAGATGTAGATGCCCTAGTGAGAATGTATGGGGATTGTCAGTGTGAACTTCGGGAGAGATAGAGATAGGCCGAAAAAGTATTGGGGAGAGGTGATTAGACAAGACAAAGCGTATCTCCAGATTAATGAGGACATGACCTTTGATAGGAAGTTATGGAGGTCACAAATTAGTGTGGTAGGTTAATAGGTAGTAAAACATAGTCTTGTTTTCCGGTGAGATAGGTTTCTACTTGCATAACAATAGTATTAGCACTATTCTCGTAGTTTCTACTCCTCTTGATTTTTGCTACTACATGTTACTATTTATTTTGATTCGGTTATCATTTTATTTTGTTGTGGTTACTGATCTTTTTCTCTGTATACTTTATAATGTTTTCCCTATTATTTGTGATGTCTTCGTTACTTTTGTTTATCCTTTTGAATTTGCTTTGATATGGGCAAAACATACATTATTTTAGTAACTCATCCAACTTTAAACAGGTAGAATTTGAGAGCCGATAAGAAATTCCATTATAAAAATAGACCGTTTTGATTATTTGGAACAACACTATGACTTTATTAAATCATTATAGGAGACACTAACGATTATAAGTTGAATCTTTATTCTCGTTTGTTGATTTGATCCCATGAGTTGAACGCCAAAGGACAGAGTCAAAAGTGCATCAACATAAAGTGACCTAGTGAATCAAAATCCAACACAAGTCCAAACACACAAAGCCAAATTTGGAGATTTATCAAGTAAATTTGAAAGAGCTTAAGCTAATAATTTAAGGAAAATACATTATCTAATTTTTTTTCTTTCTAAAAAGTAAATTGAAAAGGTGAAGAATTGGATTATATTAGATTTGATTCAACCCACTGATTTGCCACAACTATGTAAGACCCAAAAATATTCACAAAAAGCAAGTTAGACAAAGAAAACTTTTTAAGGACTTAGTTATACCTTAAACACCAAGAATTATTTGTATAGTTTCAAAGTGTACTTTCTTCTGTCAGAAAGAGGTACATGCAACTTACAATGTGTTCAATTATAGAGTTAAAGAAAAGATACATGTAGGTACTCATCACTTGCACAAAGCCACAAACTAAAATTCCATCCACTTAAGAATTTTAGTCCTCTAGCATGATCTTTAGAGGACAACAACTTTTTGTCTCAAAAACAACAAAAGAGTATGGCATCACCAATTGAATATAATTCTAGTTATTGAGGACCATGGTGGGAAAGGCAGAAGCCAAGAAGACACGTGCCATTCCATAGCTAAGACAAAACGACCGCAAAATCTCATGTGAATCTTGTCTGGACCGCAAAAGTTTGTTATGGAATCATGTGTTTCGTGATACTAAATCTTACTCTACTATCTAGATTATATAGACATTCAAATTGATTTATGAAAGTTTTGGACTCAATGTACGTTGGAATCTCTTCAATACTTTCCACATGTGTGTTCACTATAGAATTCTCAAGTGAAAGAATAAGAGAAATCAAGGATTGTATTGATATGTAAAATGTCGAGTACATGCTCTTAATATAGGAGTAAATTGTAGAGTCTTAGGTTTCCTACACTTAGAATCCTACTACAATACAAATATATATACAATTTACAAGAGTAGTGATTGACTACTACTACTATAATAATAACTTTTCCTAGTCAACTTCAGCTAATACAAAACACATATAGTAGCCTAGCCAACTCTAGCTAACACAATAGCGTAACCCCACCGTGACTTTAACTCTATAATAACAATTGTACACATTTATTGTACCACACGTTGTTCAACATGTTCGTTATCTTCAACTTCCCTTATTTTCAACACAGCCCCTCAAGCTAGTGAGTAGAGGAACAGTTACTCCTAGCTTGCTTCTAAACCCAACAAAGACTTGCTTTATTAATGCTTTGGTATGAATATCAGTTAGGTGATCCTTGGACCTCACAAAATGAGTAAGAAGTTGAACTTTGGCCACTTTTTCTCGGACAAAATGGTAGTCCATTTCTACATGTTTGGTTCTAGCATGCATAACTGGATTGAATGTCATGTACAAAGCACTCAAGTTATCACAAGGCAGTGTAGGAACTAAACTTGAGGTACACTCCAAAATGATGATATAGATATGTGATCCATGTCATTTCCGCTGCAGTGGAGGCTTGTTCTCTACACTCATCTTTAGCACTTGATTTTGCTATTGTGATCTATTTCTTGAAAGTCCAAGAAATACAGTTTGCACCTAGGTAGATGTTATAACCTGTAGTGAATCTCGTAGTGATGGTGCATCCTCCCTAATCAGCATCTGAATATCCATACAACCTACAAGGTGATTGTGAAATAAGTCTGAGTCCAAAATGTAGGATACCTTTGATGTACATAAAAATCTTTTGGACTCCTTGAAGTTGTTCAATATTAGGACTTTGCATAAACTTACTTGCTAGATTCGCTGCATGAGTGATATCATGTCTTCTGAATGTCAAATAAGGGAGACTCCCTACTATCATTCGGTAGAGAGAGACATCTATAAGACTTCCCACAACTTCATGTAAACCATGCTTTTGAGCCAAAGGATTACGTACAAGCTTTGCGAATGTCATATTTATCTTGTCAAGTAACTCAACAACATACTTATGCCTCATTTGTTTGTACTTAATGAAGGTATGAATCTGAATGGTTCAAACATTACGTCATTAAGTGTGTTTGTTTTTCTACTTAAAATCTCTTAATGGGTCTGGAAAGGTATGAATGAATCAGATCTGTGACAGAGTCTTATTCTCATTCAAACTCTTTTAAAACTCTTTTAAAGACACTTTTATTTTATTTTAAAATTGTGCTCCACATTTGTTTCGTAAAAAAAAAAGTCAAGCCTCTCTCATTCTCCAACTTTATTAGTTATCCAAATTATTTCCTTTAAGCTTTTAAAAAAAATCTTGTTTCTTGTTTATCCAGAATTGATAAATTTATTGTAAAATTTTTATTTGATTAAAATTCAAAGCAACTTCATGAATATGTGTTGTTGAAATCGGACGATGATGCATTTATAAATCTTCTTAAAATTATTTGAATGTATTATGTACATTATTTATTTTACAGAAGAGAACATGGACAAACACATTATAGAACATAGAGATGTTTCACTTATTTATTTAAGATCAATTTGTGTTTAATTGGTTTTTTAAAAGATGACTACAGTTTTTTCTAAAAAATATTTTTATTATTATAATTTATATATGTAGTCCATTTAGTTCCATTTTATTTCTATCAAACTTAAAATACTTATTTATAATTCAAATATCTTAACGTTTATCAAAGAATGATATTTTTTTTCTAATATTTTGTTAATTTCATATATATATATCACTTACCGCGATGTTTGTCGACGTGGACTAACATTTAGGACAGTCCTGCACTCAAGGCGCACGAGAGGTCAACTTCTGCCCCACGCAATGCCTTGCAGCGTGCGTGGGCGACGCGATGCGTGAATTCAGGCAGAAATGCCCTCGACCTAATGACTTCGGGCGCAACTTGTGTTCACGCAGTTGTTCGTCTTTCATAAATCCAAGAATTTCATCTTTGACTATGAAATACGAATGGCCCGACTGTCCCTGTTAATCATTACTCCGATCTTGAAGGACAACGTAATAAGATTACAATCCTTTACGTGTTAGGAACTCTGAGATGGACCCCACATCAGGTGGTATTACCCATTGAGTTTAAGTATATCAATAAGCGGAGGAAAAGAAACTTACAAGGATTCCCTTAGTAATGATGAGCGAACCAAGAATAGCACAACCTTAAAATCAAGCACTCTGTTTTCCGAATTATAGTCTAGAGAAGCGTCCTCAACAACAGACCAGGCACAAGTCCCCTTTTTGACTTCCATGATCATTGTCCTAATGTCTTAATCGATCAACACCCTGTATGAGATCTAGGTTAGCGCATAGTTTGGCACCATAACCTGACTTCTAGTTCATCTCACATCGCCAATTCTGCCCACTTGCAGCCACGTCGTCCTACCTATTTAAAGTTTTAGAATAGGTCGAGGGTATTATGCCCTTGAGGCCTCTAATCATTAGCTTTACCTGAGAGAACTCGGACGCGATCTCCAACTATCATGAGGGAAACAAACAATCTTAATTATTCATTATTTAGATTTATAGACAAGATCTTAATCATTCAGATGTGCATTCAAATTCATACGTCATAATCTTAATGAAAACAAGTGAAATCTTACTCTAATTCAAGTGAATTCCTCCGTGGTGAACTCCGAAATAGTGAAATAGATATGTGATCCATGCCATTTCTGCTGCAGTGGAAGCTAGTGCTCTATACTCAGCTTTAACACTTGATTTTGTTACTGTGATCTGTTTCTTGAAAGTCCAAGAAATACAGTTTGCACCTAGGTAGATGTTATAACCTGTAGTGAATCTCGTAGTGATGGTGCATCCTCCCTGATCAACATTTGAATATCCATACAACCTACCAGGTGATTGTGAAATAAGTCTGAGTCCAAAATGTAGGGTACCTTTGATGTACATAAGAATTTTTTTTAATCCTTGAAGTTGTTCAATATTAGGACTTTGAATAAACTGACTTGCTAGATTCACTGCATGAGTGATATCATGTCTTGTGAGTGCCAAATAAGGGAGACTCTTTACTATCATTTGGTAGAGAGAGACATCTACAAGACTTCCCACTACTTCATGTAAACCATGCTTTTGAGCAAAAAGAGTAGGTACAGGCTTTGCGAATGTCATATTTATCTTGTGAAGTAACTCAACAACATAGGTAGGCCTCATTTATTTTAGAGAAGAGCACATGGGCAAACACATTATAGAACATAGAGTTTGTCACGCCCCGAGGCTACCCCTTATCGTAACATTGAACCTAGGATAACGAGTGACCCCAAGCTAACCCTGAGTCTGGCATATCATGAACATACTGATAATAACTAAGTAAAACATGTACTATGCAAAGCTAAAATATTGGATATCTGAAAATAGGGAAAAACCCAACTAGTCTGAATATATAAAATATACTAAGTGTTTAGTGATAGCAGAAACAACCACTTAACAACTCAAGCTGAGTCTACTACTATGTCTGAAAAGCTTCTAACTGAGTTGAGTTGCTGGGACATGCCCCCAGCTAACTCTAACAAAACTAAAAATAAAAATAATGACTAAAATGAAAACATGTCTATTGTCCTCATAATAAGAGGACTCACCACTGAAGCTGCTAAATGCGGATCGAGAATCAATCTAAACGTGATCTGGATGCTGAGTACCTGAACCTACATCATGAAAGGACGTAGCGCAAAGTATGTGTCAGTACTTGGAATGTTCTGAGCATGCAGGATATAGATACTAAGCTGAACGAATATATATAAGTTGAACAATGCATAACTGAGCAATGATATAATCTGAACAAGGATATGTATATGTATTGAAGTATAACTAAAAATAACTCAACTAAATGCAATGACCAAGTACTAATCATGAAAATAACATGTTGAACTGAATGTTGAAGCATATACTGAAAACCTGGTCAAAACTAAGAGTCTGACTGTGGGAGCTACTATTAACCGACATAAACCACATGAGCTAAACGTGGAGTCCGATGTATATGCCCCATCGAGAGGACCCAATATACCTTGCCAGGGGTATAAATGCATGATTGTTGCGTGATCACTAATATTGATGCCCAACAGAGGGGACTTATAATCCTACACGGGCACGTAGTTCTGGGACTATGAGGGTACACTGAAACCTAGTCCAACTCAGTGCTAAGTCTACTCCCAACTAAATACATTTAAGGCTAAAATGCACTAAATACTGAATAGTTCAAAATACTGACATGCTATCTGAGAATGCAACTTTTATATATTGAGAATGTGACATTCAAAATCTGGAGCATGATTTTATGTTAACTGACTTAGCAAGTATAATTCATGAACTAAGAGAATTTACACAAACTAGGGTTCTGAGTGTCATACAAGGAATTATGCAAAGTTTTCAAGAAAACATGTTATTTAGACTATGGGTTCTATAGCAGTTGAAATCACAAAAAATTCCCAAGATTTTACAAACCCTATGTATAAACAAGCTATGTAGAATCAAGGAACTGAGTGAATTTTAGGGACCGAGTGGATGAAAGAAATCCACTAGTGAAATCCACATACCTGGTGATGAAATCTACAGAGAAATCCTTTGGATTTTGGGGCTGAAACTTGAAAAACACTGCGGCTTGTTCTTGAAAGAAACTGGCGCCTCTTTCTCTTCTTTTTGTTCTAATTTGGATGATTTTTGGAGAATGAGGTTTCTGGGTATGTATGACTAGGTTATTAGGCTTAGATTGAGTAAAACGACGTAGGATGTCTGAAAAACCGCATCTAGTAGAGTCATTTTTATGAGTGTGAAACATGCCACACTTATAAGGGGGAGGCGACAAGATGTTTAGGAAATACTTTCTCTTCTTTCATATGTTATTCCCCAAAGAAACATATGTAAATGTGTGTGTTGTTCTAATTCCCCTAACTATTCCTCATCTTTGAGGTGATAGAAATAGTAAAGCCCAATTCCTACCTATAAGGTGCTCTCAAATAGAATTTATCATTATTTCAGATACAACAGGAAGGGCTTGAGAGGAGTTCATTAATGTTTGTTAGCTCATCAATTCTAAATCTTACATCCTTATTTATGTGAATCGTATCGTTGAGTCAAAATATGATATGCATTCAGTTTCTTCTATAATTCTTTGTGTCATAGAACATTCATGAAAGACAAAGGTATATGTCCAGATTCTTGAATAGTATTGTCACCAACAAGATAGTGTGATTTAGACTGCTATGATTTATTAGTAGAATGACCCAAAATTAGAAGTGTGAATCAAGAATTGTAGTAGTCCTAACAGTGGGAATAGTGAATTATCAAAGTGTAGTATATATATATTTGTAGAAGTTGTGTATCCATTAAATTAGAATTGAGGTGATATGTCTTCAAGTGTTAACCAATGGATAGTAAGTTGATGTAGATCTCATGGTAGAAGGTAGAGAAGAAGTCATTGGTTGAGATGAATTAGATTATGATTGAACTAGGAATAGATTTTATGATGTAAGTCATTAATGAAAGTAAGAAGTGGTTAAAGATTGATAGATTTTGGCTGCACTTTGTGATTTTTAAAAGGAACCATTTGATGCTTATAGAGCTAAGAATATATTTTGGATGTACATATGATTAAGTAGTAGTGATATGTGAAAGAAGGATATGCTAATATATTATAGTTAGATAGACTACTATTAGTAAGAGATTTTGGTGGACTATTGTTTCTCAATTTATTTATTTATCTAGTAGTTGTTAAGCTAGAATAGTATGTGAAGTTGGGTTGTTATGAATGTTTGGTGCTAGACACTGAATTTGAAATGTGAATGATCACCAAGGTGGAAATAAATGATAGTTTGGGGTTAGTGATGTTTATTTTATGGAATTGATCTAGTAGCCTTGAAATAGTATATGAAAGAATTTAAGGTTATGAATTTTCAATTGTGATAGTGCAAGTATGATGTAGTTGTGACCCATAGGTGAGATAATGAATGTTGACTAAGTAAATAGGTCAAAGAGATTTTTAAGAGTTAGGAAGATAGAAGTGAACCTAAGGTAATATGTGGTTGCATGATTTTCTAAGATTATTTAGAGTTGTGTATTTCTAGTTGGTATGTTTAAGTATCTAATTGTGGAGAAGGCTAAGTATAATATGTCTTATATCGTGTTCTTAAGAGTTGAATAAAGAATTTAGAGATGGATTGTGTTGTGGCTCTTAGTTAAGCTTTAATCTTTATTGATTCAGAGGGATATGAACTTAGAGGTGTGATGTCAGTAGAATAGCAAGAAAGATAAGATTATAAGGTTCTAGGGAAATTGGTTATGTTGCTAATAAGATTATAAGTTATATGATGATGAGTACAGAAGCTAGAAGAAGTTAAGAGTGGTATGTTTGAAAGGAATATCACGTAATGAAGATAGTATCTTCCAAATATAGATTGTCTGGGTAAGCTAAGTGTTCATGTGTATATTATTGCTAAGTTTAGAAGTTATGAAATAGACCCACAAACTTGGAATGTTAGACTTGACCTAAGGGGGAGAGCATACAGAGAAAAACCAAATAAAGTTTTATAAATCCGATTGTACTGCATTACAGAAGGAGTTATGATGAGATAGCAATGCATTTTTATTCTAAAGTATTCCATGGATTTAAGTCATTATGGCACTTTAAAATCATATCTTGTGTGTAGGCATCATGCCCTTGACCCATACTCATGCACCTCATTCAGATTCCTACCCATGCTCATATTCTAGAAGAAAGAAATAGCTTCAGAACAATGACCCTCATACTACTCCATGAATATATGACTCTACCTATGTGATATACAACTCACGATGTATGCACCCATTATTTCTCAATATGCTTAGTCCTATGTACTCATGATACATTATTGGTGACTAGTGAAATCACAATATGTTAAGTATGTTTTCAGTACATACTTCTGAAACAACTCGTGCCTATGATTTTGTTATTCTAAAACCTACTTACGCTCACCCATGGTAATGATAGATGGCTATAACATGGTCTATGCCTAAAATGTCTCATTAGATGTGGTTTATGATATAAGTACATGATGTACTCGTGCCTATTACATTTGTCTCTTTAAAACCCCCAATTAAGAGTGTCAAAGTTATGGTAAGTATAAGCTACGATTGAACAATATCTCTCTTATTCTAGATCCTCATGTTCTAGTCTTTTAGTGACCCTCTCTATGTTGTGATAGTGGTTTTGATAGCAGCTGAATGAAATTTTTACATGAGAAGGTAGTTGTCTCTTATTGGAAAGATCGGAATGTTTATTCTATCTAGGGATATCAAAGATATATTGTATGAAATAGTTAGATGAAAATCCTTGATATCTTTCTTAGTAGTAATTCTTGAAAATTTCAGCTTGTAAATACATTAGGAAAACTAAAGACTATTAGATGGGTTGGTTACCTCAAAGTCCATGAAGTGGTTATAGTGATAGGCTTGAATATTATGTTGATAACATATGGATGAATGAATTACGCACTAGTAGCTCTTGATTTGAACTCAAAGTTAGTTGAATGGTGTGGTAAGAAGATGTATTCTTCAAATGGAATCTCCTAAAGAAATACAAGATTAGTATGTTCATTGTACGTGTAACACCTTGTGAGTTCAGGTTAGGCTTGAATATTGCGAGAGCATGTAGTTAGACTCAGACTTGAGTAGAAGCAGACACATGTATTCTTGTGAGGGTTATAAGTTGCAGCTTGTGAAAGGTAGTATTTAAGAGAAAAAGTGTACTTAAAAAGTGTTTCTAAGCTTAAAAGTCAGTAGTCATATCTCTTAAGGCATAGTAAAAAAATTCTAGCCTCATGCCCATGGTACCCAGATCACATGTCAAGTAGCTTCAGATGGTGTGTTTTCCATGTTCAAATCTATATCGTTCATACTTTATGAATATATGTCGGTGTCTCACATGAATTACGCCTATAATTCCTTCCCTCAAAATGTTATAAGAGTTCCCTTTTACAAATCTTCAGAGTTCAACGAAAACCAATTTCATGTCCTTGTTTATGTTCTTCGTGCCTATGCTAGTTCTTGCGCTCGTGCTATTACATTTTTATTGTTGATTGCTAGACACCTATTGTTGGTAAGTTTCAATTTACTCTATTATGTACAACACAAATAGCCCAAAGAAATCTTAGCTTACTGTAATCACATGTCTATTCTCCCTTTGATATTTATTTGAGGACGAATGATTCCAAACGGGAGATACTGTAATGCTCCAAGATTTCTAACCAAAGATTCAAACCATCTTCAATATGTGTATAGGCTCAAACTCAATAATAGTTAATTGTATGTGTATGTGTTGAGATCAACTTTTAAGTGTGGGAAGTATATTATATGTGAACTAAGGTTATAAGGGACTCCTAGAATATGAAGAATTTGTGTGTCCTAATACCAAGAAAATAAAAGGTTGTGAAACCTTCTTCCCAACACCTTCGATCGTTTGTCAATCCAATCTTTGTGCTAAAAGTTATGCTCATTTTACCAGGCAGTGCGTATTTTACGCTATCCATCGCGTGAAGTAGACGTCCGTGGTACGGACACGCAGAAAGGTCAGTGGTACTGTTAAGGTTGTGCGAAGTTTCACGTGAAGCAGTTTTGGACTGCGCGACTATGCACGTTTTTTTTAAATTCTTTTAGTGTTCTCTTCTTTTCACGTTCTAGGAGGGGTGTTTTTATCTTTTCCTTATCCCATAATCCTAACTCACGTCTATTAACCTTTCTCAAAAGCCTTATTTTTCTCAGATTTAATAAGTCACGATAAACTTCATCTCCAAGAACTTCATAGATGGCCTTCTCAAGTTCAAGCTGTAAAAGATCCAAGTCCAAAACTTTTCTCCAAGAATTCCTAAAATTTAGAAAGGTTTTCCATTTCAGGTATGTGGAATTTCATTCATGGATATCTTTTCATCCATTAAATATCAAAGAAAAACTTATTCTTCGGTTAATCAAATTCTACAGAATCTAGAGTTCATATGAAAAGCATGAATTACATCTTATTTTAATTTTTCTTCATGAATAGCCCATTACAACATGTTTTTACCTGAAATTCAATATTTTTATATGGTTATTTTTGAAAGCCCTCAGAATAGGAAAAAATCATGTCTTTGAAATTATGTTGCTTAAATTACATGCTTTATTCAAGATAATAGAATTTGTTATGATCAGTCGTACCTTCAATCTTTCATTTCCACATGTATATGATGCTTTCAGATAAAGCGTTTATTATTTCAATCTCAGATTTCAGTAATATTGAGCTATCAAATATTATCAGTATTATGTAGTTTATCTGTATAATTCAGTTGAGAATGTTACTTAGCATCGAACAGACATAGGGATGAAGGCTCACCCATCAGTTAGGACTAAGACCTTTGATAGCAATATCTAAGTCTCAGAACTACGTGCCAACGTAGGTTTTACGGCTCATCTGTCAATTGGGACCGGGACCTTTAAAAGCAATCTATAAGTCTAGAACTACGTGCCAACATAGGTTTTAAGGGTCACCTATCAAACCAGGACTGACACCTTAGTCCCTTTTGGACATCACCTTAGTGGATCCACGTTAGATAGTTTTCGTACCCTGACAAAGTATAGAACACCCTTCTAGCTAAGGTACAGATTTAACTTCGTTTACCTCAGATGGAGTATGTCGGTTAATAGTATCTCCCACAATTCAGTCTTAGATATTTGATGATCTTATATTTTAGTTTACTTAGTATAGTGTTGATTAGTTACATGTTTATTACTTGATCGATACATCAGCTAATTTATTTATGTTTTATATTTAGTTCAACACCTTAGATTTATCATGTTCAGCTTGTTAGATTATTGTAATATGTACATTTAAATTATTGAACGCGTACTCTTTTGCGCTATGTTGTTTTATAATATAGGTTCAAACGCTCAATATCCAGCTCGCGGTTAGTAGATTTTCTTATCATCTCAACAACTGAGCTTGGTGAGTCCTCATCTTTCGAGGACTAGTTAGACTTAGTTGAGGGCTTGTCCCAACAACTCATCTTAGTAGAGGCTTCCAGACAGTCAGACGATAGTTTCAACTTTATGATTTGTTCAAATGATTTTTATTTTGACTATTCAGTTGTTTTGGATTTATTTCAGTTTAGCTTCCGCATCAGTTGTCTTCAATTATTATTTGTATGAATCTTAGTGTTATGCCAAATTATGAATTAGCTTGGGGTCACTTGTGGCTCTAAGCACCGTATTACGACTAGGGATAGTCTCATATCATGTTACGATGATGTCTTAAATCCGTATTACGACTAGGGGTAGTCTCAGATCATGTTACGATGACGTCTTAAATTTGTAGTTGATCAAAGTATTGTTGTGATGAATTAGTGTGGGCCCATCAAAAATGTCTGATGAAAGTGTTTTGTACAACCATTGCTCATACTAAAATTCTTTGGATTATGTGTTCAAATAAAATATGTGTTAAGTCCTAACAAATTAAAATGAAACAATATGATGCAACAGTAGCCTACGAATAAATAAAACAAATAAGTGAACATCCTTTAATTTGGCCCCAACAACTTTTAGAGCATGCATGAGAATATATATTTCTATCTCTATAAATATAATACCACTCCATTATGACTTTATTTTCAGTAGCATCAGATTTTTGTGACTAAAAATATTGGAGAAAGCTCAGTACAAACTAACTTCTCTTCATCATCACCAAGACAAGTGAAACTATTCGGTTTTCAGGTGATGGAATGTGATGTTTTCAGGTGATGGAATGTGATCAAACCATGATGCTTCCTCCTCCGCCACTTCCATCGGAGGACAAGAGATTTAAATGCCAATTTTGTCATAAAGAATTTGCGAATTCTCAAGCACTAGATGGACACCAAAACGCACATAAAAAGGAAAGGCAAAGAACAAGACGAGCTCATTTAATGGGTTATCAACAGCGTTTCCGTCCTGTAGTTCCATTGATCAATGCACACGCAGTAAGAACAGGAGCGCTGATTAATAATAACGTGAGTATGTCTAGGTATCGGTCACAGATACTTTCAGGAGTTCCACTTCGATATCAGATACATTTGCGCCAACAACACATCATGGCCGTTCAAATTCAAGATCATGATGGACCGGAAATTGATCTTCATCTACGACTTGCACGGTTGCACCTCCTAAGGATTGATCATCAAAAAAATGTACTCATATATAAGAATTTAGTACTAGTACTAATTAATTAGTTATTCTTTCCTTCTTTTTTGCAATTTTGCTTTTCCAATCATGCATTTTTTGCTTTTCAATGGTTAGTACTCTTTACTCTGTTCACTTTTACTTGTCCAATTTAGACTTTGCACGCCTCTTAAAATACAATGATTGATGTGAAAAATGTACTTTTTGTATAATGGACTACTTAAGGACTGAAAAACAATCCTGGGAAATTTTTTAACTAGCAAATTTGTTTACTCAAAAAATGATACAGGTGAATTTGTTATGAGGTTAAGGACACAAATTGATTTGACTTATAAAATTGAGATTAGGGGTGTGTTTGGTATGAAGGAAAATGTTTTCCATGGAAAATGTTTTCCTAGAAAATGTTTTCCTGGAAAACAAGTTGATTTTTGACTTATTTTCTCATGTTTGGTTGGTGACTAGAAAATATTTTCCGAAAAAGATTTTTAGTGTTTGATTTATGAATGAAAAAT
>JAJOOS010012245.1:0-41005 GCA_029582725.1 Solanum chiquidenum
GACCAAGGATTTAGAGATACCTAACTTATCACTTTGCATGTGATACACTAGGAAAGGATTGCTATTACTAGGATTACTGCGTCATGAGCTTGTGGGGAACACGTATACCCTAGTTAATTCTCTCAGCTTGATAACAACTAAAATTGACTTCTGATTTCTGATTACTTATTGAATTCTTACAATTTGTTTCACAAAACCCCCCTTTTAATTAATTGTTTTCTATTGGAAGTACTTTGACTAACTGGATATAATTGTGTGTTAAAGTAGAGTCTAAACCATTTTCCTCGTGGGATCGACCCCAACCTACTAGTTGGGTTCTTTACTTGATAACGATCGCTTATGCTTCTTTAGGGAGGTGTAATTTGAGCGTATCAATCACCTTTTGAGCTTTAAGTCACGAGATAAACTGACCTCTAAGAGAAGAATACTACCTTTCCACTTTAAGATAGGTTCATTCAGAAACTAAAACTTAGCCACTCGGGTTCTACAGTCAATAGATGAATAACAAGCATGAAACTAATTCATACCAAGAATGACACTGAAATCAATCATTCCTAACTCTACTATATCAACTAAGGTGTTTTTCTACAAAACTAAGATTGGGAAATTTATATAAACTCGCTCAGCAACAATGGAATCACCGACATGAGTAGAGACTAAAAAGCTTCTAATAAGATTTTAGGACTGACATCAAACTTCATAGCAACATAAGGAGTCATGAAAGTTGAAGTAGCTCCTTGATCTAATGATGCATAAACATCAAACTGAAAGACTCGTAACATACGAGTGACAATATTTGGGGAAGACTAATGAGTCTGAAATTTTGACTCATTTAGAGTTGTATTTTGGTAGTATCAGTGTCCTCAAATGCCTAATTTATGCTATAAACTGATGTTATAGCATTTATTTTCAGGTATGTGAGCAAAGGAGCAAGGAAAGGTCACTTCCAGGGAAAAAAGAGCAAAACAAGCTGAAGAATTAAAGAAAAGCAATCATGGCGATCGCCAAGACCACTCGGCAAACCATCAAGTGTCTCTTCTAGCTTACCTAAAGTTTCAGCCTGCCATCCCTGGGAAATAAACTAATTTGTCAACAGAAATGGCCAATCGGCGAATCGCCAAGCCACTCCATGACAACAAGTTGGATCGCCCAAAGTTACAGAAATGCAAAATGGCGATGGAAAGGAGCAAAGGGCGGATTGCCGAATGACTCGGAGAGGCTTGACTTACTCTGCCAACTGGACTTTAAGGCTAAATTTTGGGCAACTATAAATTGAAATTTTAAATGAGTTCTCAGGAGTTATCACCAAGTATTTGCAGCTCCCATTCTAGAGTTAGAGTTTTCTCTTTGTTTTTTAGTTCTTATTGTAGACTTTGAGGATTTCTAAGCTAAATTGTAAGGATTTGCAAGTGGGTTTCTGAATTTCTTCAATTTAGACCATTGTAATGACTTAGGAACCTTTACCCAGATCATGGCGAATGTATTTGGTAATCATTTCTCTATTTTTATGATGTGTGGCTAAAACCTCAATTTTTGGGGTGTGATCATGTGATTATGGGTTGAATTAGCTTATGGGTATTGTTAATTGTTGATTTAAATGCTTTATAAAAGTGGGTTTTAATTGATAGTTGTGTTTTAAATTAAGAATTGTAGTTGCAAATGCAATTCGAACTGAGAATTTTGGGCTTGCTTGAAAAAGGTTTTAGAATCAAAACTTTCAATTGATGATTGTAGTTATTGGGATGATATGGGTTTAGCTCAAAAGAGTAAATCCTAATATCAGTTCTACCTATCTAGATCGAAAGAGTAGATGAAATAAGGTGTGTGATGTTCTTATTTGATAAGCTTGTTGATGTTCGAAAGAAATTACCTGAAACGTGATAGTTGTTCGAGAGAAAACTATTTTATTTAAAGCCTAGCCTACCCAGTGATATTTAGCTATTTATTAGTAGTTTCAATTACCCATATAGTGAAATTTTCCTATAATCGAACACATCCCTAGAACTCCTCTCTATATTGTTATTTCCACCATTTTTGCTTGAGTTGTAGCTGATACTTGACAATCCAAACTCCCCATTTGAAATACGTTGTCATCGAAGTCGATTTATTTGTATGCTTTTGATAATTTATATTCCTATAACTGATTAGACCACGTTTGCACTTCATAATTGAATATGAACATGTATCGCTCCCTGTGGATATTACCCCAACCTTTCGTTAGGTTTTATACTGACTACCGATCATTTACACCTAGAATCGGATAAGTTGTACTTAAGACGTTAAATCAAAATGGCGCAGCTTTCGGGGAGCGGTGTTGTTTAAAATTAATTTATTGAAGTTGAATTGTGATCTTTTTGGTTGTACTTAAATCGACTTACTTTGGTTTGTGTTTGTGTTGCTTATTTTGAACAGAGGAAGAGATGAGCGTAAACGGGAGTAATGGTAGCCAAGTGGGCCACCAAGACAACATTGGGAACCTTAATGATTTAAATGACCCAGTTTAATTGGGTGGTGTTGGTCTAATTCATCTACCTCTTGTTCAGGGTAATGCAGTATTCCATGATACGAGCACAATGTTACAGCTCCTCCAAATGAAAGGATTATATGAGGCTGGCTCATGAAGACCCTCATGAGCATATTAGGAACTTCATGGAATGTTTGTGGTCCTTTCTCAGTCAAGAACATATCACAAAAATTAGTCTGTCTCAGGTTGTTCCCATTCTCTTTGATGGATGAAGCTACAAAATGGTTGTCTGAGTTACTGAGTGATTCCATCACTTCTTGGAATGAACTTACCAAAACATTCTCCATGATATTCTTTCCCCTTTCCAAGATTATGACGCTTAGAGACAGCATCCAAGGTTTCAAACGCTTGAAGGGTGAGCCTATCCATGAGACGTGGCTGAGATTCAAGAAGTTGGTACTTCAATGCCCGAATCATGGATTTCCAAACCATATATTGATGTAATACTTTTATAGGAGTCTTGACTCGGTGAACAAAGGAGTTGTTGATCAACTTGTTCCTGGAGGTATAATGCAACAACCCTATGAAGTAGTGTCTCAACTCCTTGATGGCATGACCTAGATAAATAAAGTGTGATACACTCATGAGGATCAAGTGTCTCCTCTCACTTTTAGAATGACAAAAGGGCAGATCGAAAAGGATCAAGAGAGAGACCAAAACATGGCCAAAATAAGGACCCAGCTGGATATCTTGGCAAAAAATGTGATGGGTAGCGGTGCAAAGAGTGTAAATGTTGTTGGTGGTGGTAGAGTAAACCCCAAATAAGCTCAATTTGAAGTGTTGTACAATGATGAAGTGAAATTCCTAGCTAATCAAGGAGGTGGATATCGTGCAAACTATTCAATGCCAGGTGGAAACCTGGGTTGGAATAGAGATGAGTGATGGAGAGACCGTGACAGAGATTGGCATTATCGTAACACTACTTGGAAGGAAAGAGAAGGTGGCAATGATAGGTACGTCCCACCCCAAAAGCTTCAAAAGCCCAAGGAGTCGGAAAATGTCCGTACGGAAGACATGCTCTCACACATTCTCAACAAAGTTGAAGGGTCGGGCAACGAGTTGAAATAGATGAAGGGGGATGTCTCAACACTTAATCACACGGTCACCTCCCATTCAGTGTCAATCAATCAATTGGAAACACAAATGGGTCAAATTTCTTCTCATTTGAACCCAAGGCCAAAAGGGGGCCTACTAATACTTTGGCAAACTCAAAGAATGATCCTTAAATTGGAATTTTCATCGTGCCACGACGTTAACTACCGAGCTTCTTGGGAGGAAACATAAGTTTTCGATGCTTTAATTTTGTTTTTGAATAACGGGTGTTGATTGTGCAGGTTAAAAAGTGAAAATCGTTGGAAAATGGCACTTAGGGCGAGCAAAAAGTCCAGTAAGCGAGCACGACTTTGTCCGTTGTTTGAACCCCCAATTTTCTAGGAGTACTGTAAAACTCAGCGAGCTAAATGACTACTTGGTGCATCGCCGGGTAGTTCGGCGGGCAAGACTTATACCGCCAAAGGGAGTGCAAAATGAAAGGTTTTATAGGCAAAACGGTTTAAAATTTCAAAATCCTTCATCTTATCCTATATCTAACCCCCATACTCTCGCACCCTATAGTAGATCTTTCATATTCTCATGTTTTTACTCCCATATCGTGTGAAATCTTTGCTTGGGATTGTGGAATTTTGCTGCCTAACTTTACAAATCTTGTTTTTGACATAAAAGTTTGGTTTTTACGAACCCCAAACTCTATATGTGGTTGAACTTGAATGCAAATTGGTAAATTGTTGTTGATATGTGTTGGGTAATATAATTTTGTCATTTTTTAATTGTTGGAATGCCCGTAATGAATTAAATTAGTGTCTAATTATGCGTAACTGGGAATCTCGTGTTGTGCTTGTTTAAAATCAGGTCTATTTTGTTGGGTTGCGGTGAATTTGTGTAAGGTCTAGCGGAGTGAAGTCTGAGTAACCCTGGATTGTGCTAAATGGTGTATTTTGCCCAATGATGGAGCGGTTGAAGTCATTCTTAAGGGAAAAAGATGCCAAATGGCTAATTTAAGCCAAATCGGGGGAAGTCTGAGTACCCCGAGGGCATGGGTAGTATGGGTCTTTTTTGAATTTGATAGTGTATGTGTTTAATTTTATTTTCGTGGGTTGTGGGTTGAATTTTGAAGAAGTGGGGTGGAAACTAGCACGTTGGGCCGTTTGGCAAGCTGAGTCAAGCTCGCCGAGTAGTTCGGCGGTTCACCGAAGTCCTCCTAGATCGCCCTTAATTTCCTTGAATTGGTGAGTTTGAGTCTGTAACTTTCAGCGATATGCCTGAGCTCGCCGAGTTCACTCGGTGACTCGCTGAAAGTCCTTCTTGATCTCCCATCTACGCCCTTAACCCCGAAAATACACTGTGACTTTCGGCGAGCTACTTCTAGCTCGCCGATTAGTGTCGGTGATCCGTCGAATGGCCCTGGACATCACCGACCTGCTTTTAATTTTTGAAAATTTTGCTCTGTAACTTTTGATGAGCCCAATCTGGCACGCCAAAGTAACTCGGAGACTCGCCTAACGATTCAGCGAGTCATTCTGGAACTGATTTCCTGCATTTTTTCAGGAACTTTTTCTAAGATTTTTCTCTATTGTTTACAGGAATGGCTAGAACCAATATGATTGATAGTGGCATGTCGCCACACAAGTGGTCCTGAGGAGTAGTTATAAATGAGGAAGCAGTTGCTTCGAAGGCTAAGGCAAAGAAGCTACCTCCATAGGGAGGAAAGGGAAAGGAAAAGGCATATATGGCTGAGACACTGGAAGCCAACTCCGATAGTGAGGGAGTCTACGAGACTCACCTCACCTCAACTGACATCGAGGATGAGTCACAAGATTCTCAGGCTTCTATCTCTGAGCCTGAGGATGATCAGTTGTTGCAAGCCCGAAGAACAGAGTTTCGCTCCAAGGCGAGGCATGATCCGTCTAGGATCCTGGAGCCTCAAACTCCTCCTCTTGCGCCAGCTCCAATACATATTGTGGTCCCGGCGCCACCAGTATAGGGTCCTCCTCCCCATTCTCTCAACAGACTAAAGGCCAAGATTGAGGACCATATTGGAGGAGAAATGAATATCCACTGATGGAATAGTGGACAGACATCCAGTTGTGTGGGACACCCTCAGGTATCATATATTTGAGGTATTAACCAAGACCATTGGCCTATGCATTCCTACTTGGATCCAAAAATTCTACTCAGCTTATAGTGACCTGGTGCCTCAAGGGAAGAAGAAGGCTAGTGCCTTCAAGCCGATGGATTTTGTGATGTTTCATAGAACGAAGGTTAAATATTGCAGTGATGATATAAATGTGGTATTTCAGTGTGCCACTGACTTTGATCCATACTCAAACTCTATATGAATTAAAAAGTTGGTTGGCCCCCCTTCTATCTTACACCACCCCGAGGTGGATTGAGGTCGGAGCACCTATAGAAAAGAAGGATCTCAACGTGGCGGCGAGGTATTGGTTTGGATTCCTCAACAGCATGATCATGCCATCCCAGAACAAGTCTATCCTCTTCCACCCAAAGGCGGCCTACCTTGGGTGTAACATTGCTAGGAAGAATTTAAATTTGGGTTTGATCATTGAGCAAGAGATGGCCATGAGGTCCAAGAAGCGCCATACGTCGCTCTCATTCCCGGTATTGATCACAGAATTATTTCGACGGGCTGGAGTTCCACGTGATGAGAAGAAGGATGTTGAGATTACACTCATATCTTCTATCGACATCCGGCATATAGAGGTTGAGTACATGCGGGATGAGGCTGATAAGAAGAGAGCATCTCCGGTGGACACATCCTCGGAGGTAGATGTTGATATGATACCTACAGAGGATGACATGCTTACTCCGTCCAATAGGCCTTTAGGTACTTCTAGCTTCATTCCTTCTGATACTCCTGGCACTTCTGTTGCACCTCCTCCCCAAGATTTGTTGTTGCTGGTACCTCTACATCTTGGCCCCCTATCACCCAGGCGATGTTGCTCAAGATGGGGATTTTATCCCATTCTATTGATATATGTGCCTCTCGATTAGAGGCCGTTATTCCTGGGTTGATCGAGAGGGCCATTGTTGTTGCGTTGAGACCCCTCAGAGTTGGGATGGATAGCCACAAGTTGGCCCTAGATGCCTTGACTGTGAGAGTGGCAGAGTGTGAGAAGGGCCAGGGAGCCACTGATGTTGTGCAGGCCTTTAAGGATGATATTACGGAGCTGAGGAAAGATGTGGACCATCTGAAGTCCACTGATTTTACCTCACTATTTGGCATGGTGGATATCCCAGAGGGTTCGAGTTGAGATATTCCAGCTTATTCTAATGCGCCTCCGACTACCATCAGATATGAGGTTAGATATGATGAGGCTGCTGCAGAGTCTGAGGCTGAGATTTATGAGGAGCAGTTTCATGTTCGTGAGGAGGCTATTTATGAGGACCTCGTTGACTTGGAGGGATCCATGTACGAGACTGCTAGACAAGCCTCTCTGAGAGATGTTTCCATTGTGGGATCTAGTGGAGCCAAGATTATTGAGATTCCGGGTACTGATGCCCCAACAGATAGAGTGACGGACATGAAGACTTCACCCCAGGCTTAGCCTGGCAGGATGACCTTTCCCCTTCCTCACTGTCATCTTTTTATATTATTTTTGTTTGGGTTGCATTTGAGGACAACTGCATATTTTGATGGGTGGGGTAAGGTATTTCCATACCTACCTCTTATGAGTGTTCTATGAATATTGGTTCTGTTTTGATTGGTTTTGTGAATATTCATATTATTGATTTTTATATATATCTTGGTTGTTGAATTGTGTTGTGGCCCATTGTCCTGATATAAAATGGTTTTTGAACCAAATTTTAAAATTTTGCCACCTCTTGTGTGTGATTGTGGTTGTTCTTGTACAAATTTGAGTGTCGGTTGTGATCAATACGGATGACTTAAATAGTGCTTTTAATTGAACAAAATTAATGTGCAGCTATGATGAGGCAAACGAAGTTACATAGGCAATATGTGAACTTTTAGCATCTCATTGTGACTAGCCGGTTGTCAAATGAGTCTCTTGTGATGAACATTGCACGCTAGCTAGAAAGTGTGGAGTCTTATTTGATAATTGTACCAATGCCTTATGTGGTGAGATTGGTTCGAACATTCTGCTTGATGACACCTAGAACTTGCCCCGTTGGTCTGATTGGCTGAGTGAAGCGAGCAATTAAAATGATCTAAGGCAAGAATTTTGAAGAGTGAGTCAATTTGACAGTATACCTCTTTGTGGCAACCCTTGTGAGATGTGTGAACCTTTCTTGGCACCTTTTGAGCTTATCCTTTTATTAGAAGAAACTTGAACAACTTTGACCTCTTTATCCCATCACCTATAACCTCCATGAAGTATTGGTATGTTTGAATAGCCAACTTAGGCCAAAAGCCTAAGTTGGGGGTGTGATGAAAAAAAAGGAAAGCCAGGAAGTGTGAACAATTCCCCCTTTGATGGATTATTTTGAAAAAGAGCAAGAATTGTGAAATAAAGTGTGTGAATAGTGAAAATGGGGTATCCGGTGATTCATGTCTAGTTGAGTAATGGGGTGGAGTTTGAACATGTTTGAATGTGAAAGAGAAGGAGAAAGAGTGATTTTAAGGCCATACTTCATGAAGGTAGAAGCCATTAAGCCTAAATGATCATACATTTACACTCAACCCCGTTACAAGCCTTAAAAAGACTTTAGTTATCTTTAGTGAGCTGAAACGAATGTTGATTGGAAAATAAGGGCAAGTCTATGGGTGGAGTCATGCAACTGTTCATATTTGTGAGTGTGAGAGTTGTTTGTGATTCCGAGACTTTAAATTTATGAAGAATTTTGTGTGAATATGGAATCATCTTTGTTGTGAGGGCATTTGAATACCTTTGTTGAACTTGAACTTGCATTTGAAGCAAGTATTGTGAGATTGTGTACACTTGATGATGGTGAGTCATAATTTGAATATTTGAGTGCACAATTGATCATTGTATGAGTAGTTTGAACCTTATTGTGTGCATTCATGTTGAGTCTTATGCAGCACTATTTGAGACATCCTTATTGAACTGCTGATCTTGAGTTTTACTTGAGGACAAGAAAAGGTTTAAGTTGGAGGTGTTAAGGAGTCTGAGATTTCGACTCATTTAGGGTTGTGTTTTGGTAGTATAAGTGTCCTCAAATGCCTAATTTATGCTATAAACTGATGTTAAAGCATTGATTTTCAGGTATGTGACCTAAGGAGCAAGGCAAGGACACTACCAGGCAAAAATGAGCAAAACAAGCTGAAGAATTGAAGAAAACCAATCCTGGTAATCGCCAAGACCACTCGGTGAACCGCCGAGTAGCTCTTCTAACTCGCCTAAAGTTCCAGCATGCCATCCATGGATAATTTGGCGACAGAAATGGTCAATCGGCGAATCGACGATCCACTCCGCGACAACAAGTTGGCTCTCCCAAATTTACAGAGCCTAGGAGACTGATAACCAATGCAAAATGGCGATGGAAGGGAGCAAATGGAGGATCGCCGAATGACTCGGCGAGGCCCGACTTACTCCGCCAACTGGACTTTCAGGCTAAATTTTGGGCAACTATAAATTGGAATCTTAAATGAGTTCTTTGGAGTTATCACCCAGAATTTGCAGCTCCCATTTTAGAGTTAGAGTTTTCTCTTAGTTTTTCTATTCTTATAGTAGACTTTGAGGATTTCTATGCTAAATTGTGAGGATTTGCAAGTGGGTTTCTGAATTTCTTCAATTTGGACAATTGTAAAGACTTGGGAACCTTTACCAGATCATGGCGAATGTATTTGGTAATCATTTCTCTATATTTATGATGTGTAGCTAAAACCCCAATTTTTGGGGTGTGATCATGTGATTATGGGCTGAATTAGCTTATGGGTATTGTTCATTGCTGATTTAAATGCTTAATTGAAGTGGGTTTTAATTGATAGCTGTGTTTTAAACTAAGAATTATAGTTGCAAATGCAATTCGAAGTTAGAATTTTGGGCTTGCTTGAAAAAAAGGTTTTAGAATCAAAGCTTTCAAGTGATGATTGTAGTTATTGGGATGATATGAGTTTAGCTCGAAGGAGTAAATCCTAATCTTGATTCTGCCTATCTAGCTCGAAAGAGTAGATGAATTAAGGTATGGTTGTTCTTATATGCTAAGCTTGTTGATGTTCGAAAGAAATCACCTGAAACGTGATAGTTGTTCGAGAAAAAACTAATTCGCCTATGGCCTAGCCTACCCACTGATATTTAGCTATTTATTAGTAGTTTCAATTACCCATATAGTGAAATTTTCCTATAATCGATCACATCCCGAGAATTCCTCTCCATATTGTTATTTCCTCCATTTTTGCTTGAGTTGTAGCTGATACTTGAAAATCCAAACCCCCTGTCCAATATTCGTTGTCACCCCTATCGATTTATTTGTATATTTTCAATAATTTCTATTCATATAACTGATTAGACCACGTTTGCACTTCATAATTGAATTTGAACATGTACTGCTCCTTGTGGGTTTGACCCCAACCTTTCATTGGGTTTTATACTGACTAAGGATCGTTTACACCTAGAATTGGATGAGGTGTACTTGAGACGTTAAATCAAATACACTTGATCATGTAGAGTTTGAAGAGCATAAAACTTGTCCTGACGTTGGCCACCACCAAAACTAGATGAAACACCCTACTGAGTAGGGCGACTAGAAAAAGTAGATTGAATCTGTCGATGACCATCTCCACCCATTTTAGAACCGAAGGTTAATCTCTCAATTTATGGCCAATCTTACCACAACAAAAACATGAACCAGAACTATCTAAGAAATCATCTAAATTGTTTTTCCCACATTTCTGACGTGGGGATAGGATGCCCACGAGAAACACTACTATGAAGCATAGGGTTAGGCACTACGTTCTTTTTGAACTTATGTTAGGCGCTGGAGCACTAGCAGAAGATGGGTTTGGTCCTAAATACCTTTTTTGAAACTAAGAACGACCACCAGCATAGGATCTCTGAAGAGAGAGTCAACACTATTTGTCTAAGCCCTCTTAGTCTCCCTAGAACTCTCCGTAAGCTTCTCTTACTCAATCTGTTGAACATGATTCCTCAACCTAGAGATGTCCATCTATTTTATCAACATGGAAATTCTAGAATCCTTGACCACAATTTTCGAAAACACCATAAACAAACTTACTAAGTAGAGCTCTAGAATTGACAATCATAGTAGGGGCATACTTGGAGAGTTGAGTGAACATCAAAGCGTATTCCTTCACACTCATATTTTCTCGCCTTAAATTGATGAATTCTTTCACCTTAGCCTCGCTCATCTTAAGAGGAAAAAATTAGTCTAGAAAAGCACCCATGAATTTTCCCCAATCCAAAGTACCTACATCAACAACCTTTTCTACCCTCCATTGGTTGAACCACACTTGAGCAACCCCTTTCGATTGGTAAGAGGCCAAGTCTGCCTTATCAACCAGCGTTACACCCATGATATCAACAATCTTTTTAATCCTCTCAACAAATTCTTATGGTTCCCCATCCACCTTATAACCTTGGAATTCAAGATTCACTCTAGTTAAGTATTGAACCCTAGCCGTTGTCGTATCGACATTTGGGGTTCCAGGAGTTATAACCTCACAGTTAGATTGAGTAGTTATGCCTTAAGAATTTACTTGGAAAGCAACCCTAAATTCAGCATTAGTGACTTGCTCGGCCAAGGGATCAATCGGATCTTATGGAGCTTCTGGTTCCATATTCAAGTTCCTTCTCCCTAGAGTTCTTCTTAGAGGCATCATTTTGAAATGCATAGAACAAGAGTTACAAAGAAACCTTATAGAGTGAAACTCTATGGCATGACTTAGGAGTAATGAAAGAAGTGAATTTCCTTAAATGTCTCATAGTTTCCTATTCATAAATGTGGTACACTTCACCCTCATGAAATAGAATCTACTAAAACAACTTGTTCAACACCCTTAGACACTTAAACCTGGTGCTCTGAATACAAAGCTTGTTACGACCCAAGATTACCCCCTAACATGACATGGTGAATAGAATCTCAAAAGACTCTAAACAATCCATATGATGTAGCATGACACTAAGATATCAACATACCTGAAATAAAAAGGTAAGCAAAATCAAAGTCTCAAATAGTTAACTTAGCATATCATGAAGAATCTGAATACAAAACTCAAAATGTAGAAATACTATGTCTGACAATAAGCCTCTACTACATAATAAGTGACTAGGACAAGCCCTATCTAACTTGAACAATTTGAAAACTCAAGTAAGTATGAAAGACATAAAAGAAACATATGTGGTATGCCCTCGGACCATGAGGACTCACCAATCCAAAGCAAAGTTGGTAAGATCAAATACTAACCGTGGCCTGAATGATGTGCGTCAAAGCCTATATTATAAAACAATATAGGCACAAGATATGTATGCAGTCAGTACTCAAAATGTACTGAATATGGAGAAAGTTGCATGAGTATAACATGATATAATTATAACTGTGAAACATATAATGCAATGACCAAGTAAACATACATAAACCTAATCATATGATTTCATACACATAGTACAATGTCATGCATTATTCTGTAAAGCATAACATAAGTCCTTGAGGAAGTTATATATCTTTGTAGAGATTACCATTAACCGACATAAACCATGTGAGCTATAACATGGAGTTTAGTGTACTACTCCCACATTAAAAAGAGAGTGTCCTACTTTCCAAGTTAAGGACCATGATCATGATCTTAGGTGGGTCCACTAGATATTATCCAATCGGGACATCTTATGGGACCACGTAGTTCTGAGACTTGGGTAATTGCCACTAGTCCAAATCGATACTAAGTAAACTCCCAACAAAAAATATGTATAATAATAGTCATATTCATAATCGTTGAAAGTGTAAGAATCTAGTAATGTCAATCCATTCATAACATCTCATAAGAATAGCTCCTTTGAAATCGTGATTTCATAACATATACATAAGAGACACTTTAATTGAAAGCATCTAAAATCATGATAATCTTTTCATAGAACAAGGGAACTTCAATCGGAAATGACTAAATAAAATCATTCTTTCATCATAAGAGGTGCTTCAAATACAAAACCTCAATTTTCATAAAACTGATTGATACTTTATCGAAAGCATCCTTGAATTCATAAATTTTTCATATCATAATGCATGCATTTCATCAAAGTTTGATGATATATCAAAATCGCATATATATATATATGTATATATATATATATATCAAAACTGACTAAATAAAATCATTCTTTCATCATAAGAGGTGCTTCAAATACAAAACCTCAATTTTCATAAAACTAATTGGTACTTTATCGAAAGCATCCTTGAATTCATAAATCTTTCCTATCATAATGCATGCATTTCATCAAAGTTTGATGATATATCAAAATCGCATATATATATATATATATAAATATTTCATGGGTTCATAAAAATATCATTGAAATATGATTAAATCATGCATAGTAATATCAATCATGATGAATAAACTTCAAATCAATTGAACGCATGGAAGAATCAGGGAACCCTAGAATTGGGTGAGAATCATAAAGTAAAAGTTCAGGTTTTCTTGATAGTCAATGGGTGAAGAGGAACTCATTGATGAATTTTCCACATATCTTGATCAAAGCCCTAATTGAAATATTCAATGGAGACTTGAATCCTTGAAGCACTAGCTTTCCTGGAGAAGAAGACTTGATAAAGAATTCCTTGGAGTTTTGATGTAGTATAGGAGTTAAAAGGTAGGAAAAAACTCAAATAACCATGAGAAATAATTGTAGAAATCACCTTCACGTCCTTATGTATAGTTCATACATAAGACCATGGACCCTACTGGTTCTTCGTGGATCACTTTACTGGGAACCCATTTTCTGACCAAGAACTACGAACCAACATCCATGAGTCATCAACTATACTACAATTGGTACACACTCCTCGTACACTAAGCCTCAACTAAAGGCATGGACCCTCGGGCTTGGTACCACGGATGGCCAAGTATCGAACGTCTTCCCTCTACGGTTTGTCATCCTTCTTCGTACTTCCCTGTCACGACTCAAAGTATACCCTAGGCGTAACATGATGTATAGGTCCCCGAGAGGCCCTAAACAAGCCACTTAGCATTCATTAAACAAGATAATAGAAATTTGAGAGAATTTAAAAGACAATTCATATCAAAGAGTTTATAAAACGAAGCGGAAGTCTATATAGTCTCAAAGACATTTAGTACATCAAGAGCGATCGGGACGTAACTCGTACATCACACACAATCTCTGATAATTAAAAGATATAAAATAAAATTAAATCGTCCTCGAATCATGACTACTCACACAAAGTCTTCAAGATATAAAATAAGTAAAATAAGGTTACTTCAAGAAGTATCTCACAAATATGTACCAAGTATGATAGCAATGCATAAAAGTTATGCAATCATGCTAAACAGACATTTCCATGATAGGCAAAGACCAAGTTAAACATAAGGTAAGATCTAGAAAACATAAAGCATAATCATGGTCAATGCAAATAACATCTTCTGAAACACTTGTGAGATACTTCTTGAAGTAACCTTAGTTTATTATTGTGGGAGATTTACCTTTAACCGACATAGAGACCATGTGAGCTAAAACATGAAATATGGTGTCTACCCCACACCGAAAAGAGGTGCTCTCACTTGCCAAGGTAGCTAACATGTATCCACTAGTTAATGTCTATCTAGAAAAACCTATGGTGACACATAATATATGGGACATGGGTAATCGTCACTTGTCCACTCAATGCTAAGCATAAATCCCACGGAATCTTCATTAGTATTATATTTATTTAACATTCATGAGACATGGGTTATTTACTCTTGTCTTATCATTAGAGGGCATGGGTAATCGCCTCTTACCTCATTACTAGAATAGCTCCTTAACATCGTTTCATTTTAGGTGAGAAAGCCTTTCAACCTTAAGAAGCCTTTATGTGAGAAAATCCTTTCACAATCTTACTTCCATGTGTATGTGAGAAATCCTTTCACAACAAAAACAACAACATGTATGCTTCACTCTCAAATCAATCTTAAAATATTTTCATCAATTTCATATGAACATGAATATCATCATAAATTCATCTTTCATAGTTCAAAATCGACGTTCAATCAACATAGTCTAGAAAACATGGGTTAAGCATGAGTTCATGGGGAATCAACTTAAAATCATGGAATTATCTCAATTCATGCATAGTCCTTCATAAAACAATCAATTATATCAATATAAAAAGGAACCCATGACATAGAAGAAACCCCTAACTTCAATTGGAGATTTCTAACTTCAAAATTAAGATATTTAGTAACTCTATGGAGGAAAGGGCTCCATAGATGAAGAATATCATATCTTAATATCAAAAGCTTGAAATAAATGGTGGAATTGGAGACTTGACTTGAAACCCTAGATTGACTCCTTCTTCTTCTTCTAGAGAGAAAATTATTTGGGGAGGATGAAACTTGTTCTTTTTTTGGGAAATTGAAAGAATGAATTGAATTGTGTAATTTTGGGGGTAAAATCCTTTATATAGGGCATTGGGTAAAGGGTAAAACGACATGGTATTGAATTAAAATAATTGGGAAAATCCCCAAAAGCCCTTAAAACTAATAATTATCTGCCACACCAACGTCCCGACCCACGGTCCGTTGGTCAGACCACGGACAGTTCTGGTTGGTCGTGGGTGAGATCAGAGACCACTAATCATGGACCCCCAATGATGGACCACACCTACGGCCCATGGGTCCATCGACAGACCGTGGACCACGGTCGTAGGTCCCAAATCTTGACCTCAAAATTTCTCTAAATCTGGGACTCACCTATGAGACCTATCTACGACTCGTGCATTGAATGATGGGCCGTACTGGTGAACCATATAAAAAGTACTGGGACTAGATATTTTTAGAAAATTCTAACTTACCAACCACGCCACCACCTACGGACCATCGTCCCACCTACGGGTCGTGAGTGGTGTCGTCTATGCTAGCACCAGGTCTGTGAAAACTGAAATTTTTTCCTCTTCTCGAATCTGAGGTGTTATGTTCCCAAGTACAAGTTTCCCCACTTTCTGAAGTCGACAACCACAAGACCCAACTACGGCTAGTCAACTCAACCACGAGTTGTATTGGTAGCCAGTAGATATTGATCTAAAACTCAACAATTTCTGAAACTCAAGGCCTCAACCATGAATGCCATCCACGGGTCGTAGAACTCTATACGACCCGTACATAGTCTCGTACAAACCTGCACTATCAACATTTTCTGCAAATTTTCAACTTCCAATCACTTTCGAGGTGTTAATATTATTTAATTATTTTTTCTTAAAATAAATGTTAATATTTTGATTTCAAGAGAACATATATATCTTTTTTATATAATTCACACAGTTTATGCTTCGGAGTGGTAACCGTTCATAGTAGTATCACCGTTAAAATAAGAGAAAATGGTCTAAAAACCCCTCAACCTATACCCGAAATCCCAACTACACACTCCAACTTCAAGGGTGTCCTATTACCCCCTTGAACTTTATATTTCTCCATATTCTACACACTTAAGTGTTGACCTGTCATAGGAGGTGTTCTCACCTCCTCTAGGCGTGTTAGAAGGTGAATTTTGACGAAAATTTCCTCAAATTTCAATTAATCAATTAAAGGATTCAATCTCAATTGACCTCCATTAATGGCAATGCTAGTGCTTTCATTTAATCTCCCTCTTTTGCAGCTCGACCATCAACCACCACTGTCGCTGCCTCCGGCGAAACCCAAACCACCAACAAAACCCCGATCTCCTCTTTCCCTCTCCTCTTATATCTCTCCCATTCCGAGACAACCACCATGAAGACCTACCTCTGTTCTAACAACAAGGTCGACTACAACAACAACAACAAAACCTTGCGGCTGCACTGCTCCAACTAGCGAGCTCCGGCGAAGCAAGCAAAACTTTGACATAGCAGAGATATGCACAGATCCTTTTAGATTATTTTTCAATGTTCTCCAACAAGCAAAACTCGAATATCGCTTGACAACCTCCAGCTATCAATATTTATCTTTGTTCCTCACAATTCCATAGGAATTTGAAAGAATTAGGGGAGAAGTTACCTTAGAGATTTGAAGAAATTGGGAGAGTATAGGAAAAAGTGGAAAGGAATTATAAAAAAATTAAAAAAAATAATAAATTAATTGAATTTTCACCAGTAAAACGCGTGAAGTTCACAGGCCAACACAGATCTGGTTATGGCTTTTTAGGTGTGTAATTATTACAATTTTAAACAATTCAAGGGGGTAATAGGACACCCTTGAAGTTGGAGTGTGTAGTTGGAATTTCGGGTATAGATTGGGGGGGTTTTAGACCATTTTCTCTTAAAATAACAATGATTTATTATTATTGTTTTGCTGATAATTTTTCTTAATTCAGTATTTGTTTGATCATGACGGGGATATTAGTAGGTTTTAATATTTGATATTATCTCTTATCTCAAGAATTGTAAATATATAATGAATGATTAAAAATATCCTGATACCTAATCATTTTTATCTTTTACATAATTTATCATAATATATGTTTGAAGATATAATTGTCTTGTTAATATTGAGTGATGTTTTTATAACGCGATGAAGCATCACTTTCTCTATTTCTTGTACATGAAAAATATAGGATCTGATAATTTTATGATTAGAATATACTCGTTGTGAAAAAGAATTATGTGAAAGTTTTTGAAAATTAATATAAGTTAAAAATAAGTTAAGACCGTTAAAAATTTACACCATAACAATATAAATAAATAAAATTCAAGACAATCTACTTGTCTGAGGCCAAACATCCACCACTTTTCGTTATTATTACTTTATTACTCAAATAAAATTTATAAAAAGAAAAAAACAAATTCGAAACAACAGCAAAATAATATTTTTGATCACTTTTAGAAATTCTTTATTCATTAGATTGTTGCTCTCAAGGCTCTTCTAGATGCTTCATATGTGCAACTTTACAACTTTTTCTGAAATATGTATGTATGCTTGTTGCATTATGAAAGTACAAGTAGATAAAAAAGTTGGATTCTGGATTCATGTTAAAAAAATATTCTCGAACATGAAAAAAGATTAAAAATGAGTATAACCCTAGATAACTGAAACGCTTAGCAATGACTTGGGACAGGAAGGACAACAAATCCATGTTAATAGACACAATTTTTGTAGCTTAAGTTATTAGTTTTCTTTAGAATGGATTTCGTTTCATATTCTTCAAATTAAGCTTGCCAAAAATAGTCATAACTCACCCCAAAAATATTTAAAAGAAAATGAATGAGAAGGAAAAAAATAAAAACATTAAAAGGATGAAAGTCTTGTCCAAGTGAGATCATATACATGTTTAACGAAAAATAATCAATATAATATTAAGGAGACAATAAAATAGCGAGAATAAACACACATGCGTAAATTATGAGATATCCAATGATGATAACAAATCATTTTAACCATAAAAGTTTCTATGTTTTGAAATAACATACCTCAAAAAATTGACTTACACTTCGATAAGGATAAGTTAAAAAAAATATGGGCATGCGAAGTCATTTACTCTCAGAGGATTTTCTCAAGAACAGAAAAACTCATATCCTTATACGTGAAGCAATGACGTTGTCGATGAAGAAATGAGAGATCCTAGGAAGGGGCGACAATCTTATTTTGGACTCTAAGATGACATTTGGGTTGAAGTTCATGTATAATAGTCTTGAAATGACACAACATAACTTCAAGCAACGGAAAAATTATCAACCTTATAATCCATAGTAGTAGCTTTCAACAACAAATTTCAATTTTTTTTCTTCATAATACACATTCTTCTAACCAAAATAATATCAACTAAAAAAGCTCTAAAGCAAACCAACCCTTCTTCTCCCAAGTTTGTTGAAGTTTAATCTGTTTTACTAAAATAGGATAATACTTTAAAGAACTTTTGACCATACAACTCCCTTCTTATCCCATGCTTTTATTTTTTTTCTTCTTGAATAAATTCATCCCTCTTCTCACCATTAAAAATTTCATTGTCCTGTGTTTTTTTTACAAAATCATACCAACATCATAAGATCATTTTGCCGTTTATACACCCTATTTCTTCAATTTCTCCAAAGCTTACATGTAATTTTCAGTTATTCCTATTAAACCTAATTGTGATGTCATTAAAACACTTTCGACTGTACAATGACAAATTTAGAATACAACGATAAATGAAATATCAATCAATTTAAGTGTGAAACTTAAAGCGGTGGTGCATTAGTTACTAAGCTCCTTACACTTACACCTTTTTAATTTTACTAAATCTAGCTAGTTGAAATCATAAAGGTAGACAAATTAAAGTAAATACATTTTATGTCTTAACCTATCTCCATGTATAACGACTATCTATTTAACAAAGGCTTATTACTTGAGCAAGATAAAAGTAAGACCACATATATCAGTACAATGCTTGCATACCCCAAATTTAAAAATTTATATGATATTTAATGGTACAACAATATAACAGATTCAAACCAAATTTGTGCGCCTATAATCAATGGATTAATCTAAGAAATTATTTAAAAAGACAATTTTTAATACATATGCAATCTTGAAGGTTTAAAGAGCTTAGCAAATAGAATATTGTCAGATGCATGCCAAGAAAATTTCACATACCACAATAATCAGTATTTTCTAATAAGGCATATTAAACGCATGTTCTTACTACCTTTGTTGGCTATAAAAAGAGGAGTTCCCTCACATTTTTAAACTGCGACTTTTATAAGTTTTCTATTATTCTTCTTCCTCTTCTTAAAACACTCAATTTAGTACATCTTATATATTTCGTTATATTATAATGTAAAATATATTAAAAGATGACACATTTTCACATTGAATGATTGTGACTTTTCCAAAGGGTTGCGACTTTTCCAAAGAGTTGTGACTTTTCTGAAAGGTTGTTACTTTTCCAAAGAGCTGTGACTTTTTCAAAGGATTGTGAATTTTCCAAAGAGTTGTGACTTTTTTATAAGGCATAATAAGCACTTGTTCATACTATATTTTGTTGGCTATAAATTGAGGGGTTTTCTCATATTTTTAAACCACGAATTTTCTAAGTTTTCTATTCTTCTTCTTCTTAACACCCAATTTAGTACATATTCTATATTTTCATACTATATTTTGTTTAAGCAACTTTATGGACCATTCGTTAGATTTATTGATTATCTCAATGATGTTGCATAAGTAATAATACCAAAAGTTTTAGCCCAAATCCTATAAAATATTTCATACTATATTAATTTATACGGAAAAGGGCCTAAAATACCCCTCAACTATGTGAATTGGTATAAAATTACCCTTCTTCTACCTTTCGGGCCTAAAATGCCCTTGACATCAATCTTTTGGCTCTATTTTTCCCTCATCTTTAACAGCCTAAATAATAACCTCAATTTGCAAATTTATTTATGATGTGTCGCTATCTTATTGGATAACCTAATAAATAATTAAACTAATTAAAAAACCCGAATACCCACCCAAAATCCCCCACCCGTAACTCAGATCTTTTAACCCAAATATTCTAACCCAAACTTTTAACAAATATTAGGCAGCATCGATAAAGCAATATACATTGAGCAATCATCTTGCTTAACTTGGTCATTTGGCCAAAAACAATTACATGTTCATGGCAATGCCATCTCACCTAAAGCCACACACTGATTATGAGTAATTCAATTGCATAGTTCTAACACCTTGTACTTCAAGACATTCGTCTTTTACCGTTAAGACATCCTTGTAAATATGGAGACTAATAATGGGAGGTAGCTCTAGCTTGAAGCACGTACAAATTCACAAATTCAAGACACTCGCCTTTTGTATGCCAACCTGTTTTGTGGTTCTTTTATGAGTAAACCTCTAATCAGATCCCTGCTGCAAAACTAACTGGTGATAATGAAAATCTAAGAGGTTGCCCGACTACATTGAATAATGTAGCTCGGTTACCAGATCCTTTAAATGGAGTTTTACCAAACAAAGAGTTCGTACAGAAAGAGTTCCTACCAAACAAGGTTAAAAGTTTGGGTTAGAATATTTGGGTTAAAAGATCTGGGTTATGGGTGGGGTTTTTGGGTGGGTATTTGATTTTTTTTTAATTAGTTTAATTAATTATTAGGGTAGCCAATAGGATAGTTACACTTCATAAATAAATTTGCAAATTGAGGTTATTATTTAGGATGTGATGAGGGCAAAATAAAGCCAGAAGTTTGACGTCAAGGGCATTTTAGTCCCGAAAGGTAGAAGAAGGGTAATTTTGTACCAATTCGCATAGTTGAGGGGTATTTTAGGCCCTTTTCCATAATTTATATTATTAAATATATTAAAATTAGATACCTTCTTGCATTGAATGATTGTGACTTTTTCGATGGGCTGTGACTTTTCCGAAGGGTTGTGACATTTCCATTTCTGCCAAACTTTACAATATTTTTAGATATGATTAATACAATAACATTTCAACTGCCAATAAAATATATTAATAGGTACAAGTACCTTGTCATGTTGCGGCGTAATTTATTCTTCTCTTTGTTGTCTCTTCCTCAATTTTGATTCCATCAAGAATGCTTAAAAACTTTTCACAATGAAAAACACAAAAGTAATTCAATATAAATTCATAAAAGAATCAAATTTTACAGATCATTGAATAAAATACAAACTTAAGTTGTCGGACAAAGTGATGACTGAAGGGAAAAATCCCACCAAAGAAGTAGGTACGAACCAAAAAATTGTCATGGTTGTAATCAGTTGTTTCAGATTTGAGCAATTGAAATAGTTTTTCTTTTGACTTGTTGAATGGAGGAAAACAATACGAGTAAATTATAGTTTTGATTCATTAATTTTTTTTGGTGAATATCCAAAGTAGACTTCAAAGGAATTGGCGAAGTTTCACAGAAATTAGGGATGAAATTTGTCACGAAAAAGAAGATACAACAACTGGTATGGTTTGCCTAGATTTTATAGGTAGTTCCTGTAGAGACGCAAATGAAGGGATAACAGTCTGAAGGGAGGGTTGGAAAAAGAGATTTAAAGGTAAAATAAAATAAGGATAAAAAATCTTTAAAGTACAAAAAAAAACATAAAAATAAATTCCTGAATTCTAAGGGTGCCACGTAGACGGGTCTAGAATTCTCTTTTCTATATATATAAGATATAAGATGTATGTATTAAAATTGTAAACGTCTATTTTCAATGTAGAACAGAATCTCTTACGTGAAAGTAGAAAAATATGATGAAGAAGAGAAGGATCAGAAAGCATTTTCAACATGTAAAGAATGAAAGAGGCAACAAGAAATGTAGAGAATGAAGAATAATATTGAAGAATCAACAGAAGAAAACTTTGAAGGTGGTCTATTTATTGCAGCAAAATAATTTAAATATTTTTCCTCAATATTTCGAAAGTTAGTTTGTTTCTGAAGTTTACTTTTGTGTTTTTTTTTTTGGGATGCTTAAATTCCTTCTAATCACAATCCTTATCTAATTAAAAATCTTATGAATGATTTTAAGAATGTTAAGATAATTAGGTTAGACATGATTTTTTTTTATAGATATGAAGGTAATATTAGTATCTTTCATATCCCTTTTTCCTTTCTTTATATCTATATTTTACATAAGTGAAATTACAAAAGCATACTACTTAAGACTTCTATTAACAAAATATCAATATACTTATGTTTAATTACAAATTAAGTTTTTAAATTACAACATAACAAAATATTTAATTTTTGTATTTAATTTTTTTAAAATTACCCGATTTTTCTCTCTCTGACTCTTAGTAATTCGTGCCATATTATGGAGTATAATTAGGTATTTAATCTTATCATATATTCTCTCTCCTTAAACAGACCCACATACACACGTTTGATTTTTTTTAATTTCCTTTTTTACATTTTGTAGTCATTTATTGGGATCATATTGATGTATTTCTTTTATATAAAGATTTTTATGGTACCAATAAAGTTGGTACAGTTATCAATAACTGAGTTATAGTTTCAAGAAATATTATAAATCCTTTTTTCACACGTTTCATTATTTTTTTATTTCCTTTTTTTACGTTTTGTAGTCATTTTCTGGGATAATATTGATGTATTCCTTTTATATAAAGATTTTTATGGTACCAATAAAGTTGATACAGTTATCAATAACTGAGTTATAGTTCCAAGAAATATAAGAAAATCTTTTTTCAGCGGTATATAGAGTTAACCCTTCAATTTTCTTCATCCATATCTCTTAAACCTCACATCTTCTTCACTTAAGTGCTTGTCATTCCAATTAACTAAAAGTCTCACCATAATTTGATGGAGAAGAAACCGCGTAAAAGCCCTAGGCTTAACAAATATGTGGTTGTCGTTGATAGCACACCCATAATATGTTCAAGACCATCTTTTGACTTGCATGAAGCGTGAAAACATCCCTCAACAAGTTGATGATTCTGTGTAAGTATATTGTATTTTTATTGTAATTGTTTAGTACCATATAATGTTCTAATCAGCGATTGTGATTTGTATACCTGTTCTTTTGTTGAATATGTTTGTCCAGGAGATATGGACATATCAATGTCAGTTTTTTATTTTGAAAATCTTCATTTGCGATATGGAGCATTGATGTGGCATTATGGAAAGAGGAAAATCGACACTGGTGCTGTTAGTGAAAATGAAGACTCTAGAAAAGGTGATCAGTTAATCCGAAAGGGAAAGAAGGATTGACTTTTTGCATTTTAAAATAATTTCATGAATGTTTTTGTTCTAATAGTTTCTTATAATTCTAGATAATACTCTATGTGTTTATTTATTTATTGTGTTTTTGAATACCATTGTTGGATGTTCTGTTCATTTCGGAGTTTAATCACTGTTTTTTGGTTCATTATTTTTGGTGAATATATTGTGTTAACTTAATGGTGTGTGTTTGGTTTGTAATAGAATAATGTGTGAGTTTGGTATATAATCCAAACGTTTGAATTTCAACGTATGTTGTTGGTACATAATACCAACATTTAGTCACTATATATAACTAATAATATGACAGAATTATGTTGTATTACTCCAACAGTATGCCAATATTTCGTACGTTTGAATTATGTGTTAATATGGATTCAAATCTATATTTTATGTTTAGCAGTGGTTTATTATGCAATGTTTAAGTATTTTTTACCAATGTTTGTGCTCACAAGTTTGTACCTACAAGTATTTTTACCAATTTTTGTGTCTACTTTGTATACCAATTATGTAACAGATGATTTTTGTATTAAATGCTTCAGGTTAGTATGTAATACCAAAATATAAGCATATATACCCCCAATTTGAACATTATTTGTGCTTATTTCACCACAAGTAATTTTGTCAATGTTTGGTTTGCCATTATAACAAATATTATTGTTGGGTAACATTTTTTTTGGTATTACCCAAATAATATACCAAAAAATTTTAAGTTGGTATTTCAAAATAACATTTCAACCAAACACGATAATACACTGATATTTTTGTATTATTTTTTGTTTCAACTACTCTAAGTAGTTGTTGTTTATTTTAAAATTTTAAGTTGGTATTTAATAAATGTTTTTCAACCAAACACGACAATACCAACTACATGTAAATTAAATCACCATTAATGCGAATAAACTATTGAAGAATAACCAAAGTTGTAATAAACTGCATTTATCATTCTTAAAAAATTCCAGAAGTTTTGGAAGAAGAAAGAAAAATCAACCAAGAAAATTGCAAAATAATACATCATTGTTAAGTTTGATAAGCAAACTTAGGGTAAGTCTTTTTGTTATGTCCTGATGTACCACATTTACTACAAGTTACTTTACTCCTCTTGAATTTTCCTTCGTTGAATCCCTTCTTACGATTGTTACTTGGGGGTCTGTCGGGTTGTTTTCTTGTAATTGGTGGCAGCAGTTCCTCTTCCAAAATATGTGTTAGAATATTCCAAGTGCTTTCGCAAGGCAATAGTTCTGTTGGAATTGCATAAATATCTTGAAAATTCTTATTACTATAATATGCTGAACAATAATCTTCGCGGTGTTTGTTTATGTATCTTATAGTTGCAACTGCATGACTACAAGCAATCTCATCATGTTGAAATTGTCTGCAACTGCACATCATATCTCACACCTTCAATATCGTACTAAGCAACGTTTCTACCTGTTTCACACCAAAACATTAGGGATTATTTGTTGTGAATCTCGTCAAACAAAATGGTCAGTTCAACGTTTTCAAATTTTATATATTAAAGCATGTTTTTGCTGACAAGATAATTTTTAACTTAAATATGGTGTTTATAGCACCATCATGTACCAGCATATGATCACTATGTTCACCATTATCATGTACAACAATAAAATCAACGCTGAATGACACCAAAAAAAATCAACAGTTCACCAAATAAATTAAAACGATTAATTTCACCAAATAAAACTAACTCTGAATGCAGTCTAGCATTTTGATAATTAAAAATGATTAAATACACCAAATAAATTACCAAACCAGATAATCACTAAATATTCAATAAATATTCACAAAAACTAAAGAATTAATTAAAAAAAATCAAAAATTCGAAATGGGTGAATATCAACAATCTATATTACACCATTAATTAAAGAACTCGTGATAGACAAAATTTATTTTTTGAAAAGTGATTTTTAACGTAAATACGGTGTTTAAACCATTATTATGTACCAAAATTTAATCTATACGTTCACCATAATCATGAACAGTAAAATATATACTGAATGACACAAAAAAAACCAGTAATATACTGAACATGCGCAGTCCATAATATTGATAATTAAAAAAAGATTATTTTAACCAAACCAATTACCAAAAAAGACAATCACTAAATATTATTTCTCTTCCGAATCTCAAAACCATAGAAAAAAACAGAAAAATTAATTAAAAAAATAAAATCCAAATAACGGAGTTGGTGAATAACAACAATAATGATCATGTTTTTCAGTTACACGATTAAAAAAACACCAATTATATATTGAAAGTATAATTAACACCTGACCCAACATTCTCTATGTTGAATTAGAATTGAATAAGTGTTTGTATCCATGATTGAACAGTCCATCAGAATGAATGGAAAGAGAGTTTTATATTGTTAAGAAATCTTTTATTGGTAAGAGAGAATATTTATAACCACTTTGAGTAAATCATGGGATTTGAGAAAAATGGGGAATACCATAAATCGTGGAGCACAAATTCACGTTTTTTTTTAATATAAAACATAACTTTGAAAAATAAACTATCGTTATATAGGTGGAAAAAAACTATTGTCATATAGTGGTAATTAAGATACTTTATTTGTATACTTAAGTTTTTATATTATTCAGTAAATTTATTTTACAACTACACTAAATGCGAATATATTTATTTATTTATAAAGTTGGACATAAACAAGGTGATCATGTGGCATCTCTTTATGAAAATTTACATTTATTATTTTATTTTTTTTATTTTTTTCTTTATTCTCATTTTTTTACTCTAAATTATTTTTAAAAAATTCAAAATTCATTATTAATGGAGAAAGAACAGGTTAGTGGAGATTTCAAAAGTCATTATCATATCATACTTCGAAATTGGGGTTGTAATTTGTGTGAAATTTTGATTTCCTTTGGTTTGTACCGTGTCGACATTTGCTGGAAGAGGTTTGAGGCTAACATATGCTTATTTCACTATTGTTTTTCTTTTCCTCCATATTTTTCTTAACCTTTATTTAATCTATGATTTTTATGCGTTTTAGCATGTCATTTTTATATCGTTAAATTGTATTTTCTTGATATAAATAATTACTTTTTTTATCTCAATTTATATGAAGAAATTGAGGATAATTTAGGTGTAGAATCTTTAATTTTTTAAACTAAAATTTATATATTTTAAAACTACAAAGTTCTAGGAGACAACATATAGCTAATGATTCAAAATATTTTAAAAAAAATAGTTTGAATAAATTGTAGTGAAAGGAAAAATTATGTCTTTTCAAATATTAATTAAGAAAATAAGATAGAGGAGTATTTCAGAACAATGAGTTGATTAATTAATGTTTATACCTCTAATACATTACGTTTGAATTTTTTTTCTTGGTATATTTTGTTTTTCTTCCGTTAAACCTATGGTTTTTATTTGGAAGTTTTTATGACCAGGAAAGCATGGTCATTAACTCATTATATGTAATCAAAACCAAGTTTAAATCATTTACCAAGAACTCAGCTACACCAAAAGAAAATGGAATATTAAAAAATGCAGTGTCCAAAGGTGATTTTCTTGGCCAAAACTCACTTTACCCTCTTAAAGCTCAACCTGAATCCCATCAAGTACCAACCACTATGAACTTGGAGGAAGTCTCAAATCGGGAAACGAAACTCAAATGCTCAAAATGACAGTTTGGAGGTACACCCTTGCATTCTGGGTAATTTTATTTTAATTCAAAAACCAACAATAATAACACTATAGAACAACAATGACTCATTATACTGAGGTCAAAAGGCTTTTGATCAATTTCACTTTTTTTGTTCCATTTACTGAGGTAAAGGTAAATTGTAAATCAGCCCAATGTGCTGCGATTCAAATTTCTTTCCCAATTGCTTCATTTGGCTGGCAGATACCTGATAATTACTCTAAACTACAAGATAAATAAATCAGTAAAAGAATGAAGGGAGAATGCAGAATGCTGCCTCATATCCAAATAGTTCACGCATTAAGTAAACAAGTCACAGACATAATTGAAAATCTAAACTAATTTAACCTTCGTAAAGTACAGCTCAGCTCATGTACAGCCACTCTTCATTTCCAAAACTTCTGCATCAACACCTTGGAATATGCATTTGTTAGGATGTGAAAATAGCAGCTGCTTTTGTCTTCATTGCCGATGAACAGCAGAAACCTTCTCAGCAATCAACTTGATCTGATTCATTCGTTTATCCACCAGTTTCTGCAGCTGCTCCTCCACATTACTTTGATTGTCAGCCGTCTCTATGCTACTAGATTCACCATTCTGCGATTTGAACATCACAAATGACATCTGCTGATCATATTCAGTTGGTACATCAATCACCTGCTTCCTTGCACCCTCTGAATCTTTCCCTACAACTTCAGCTTTTACTCGGTGTGAAACAATTGCTTGGTATATCTCCATATATTTGTTAATTGGGGCCAACCCAAGATAGATAAGAATCTCCCAACATTGCTCAAACTGCTTCTTGTTGATTTTCAAAGTTTTTCTCACATCTTCAACAGCAGTCAGTGGTGGAGCATACTTGCACATGTAGCTTTTTTTCAAAGGATTTTCCTGCTTTAAATGTGATACAACTGATTCTAGGGATTGCTGGATTGGGTCAAATACAAGCAAACGCTCAACATCAATGCACAATCGAACATATTGAAGAGAATCCTCAGGCTCTTCAATAGTCAGGTCATACACATTTTCAGATACTGCAACCCTGTTCAGCACCTCAAGAAGAAAACGACCATAACCTTTACGTTGGAAAGGAGGCATAACCAGTATCTGCCAAAATCCAAATCAGTTACAACGAAGAACTACATTAAAAAAATGTGTGTTATAATAATGTCTAACTGTCAATCATTTACCTGCCCAAGTCGCATGCGTGTACTTCCAGGATAACGATGGAAACGATAAACAGCTGCAAAACCAAGCAACCTTGAAAGGCTATCCTCCTGGGTATCTTTCCTTTCCTGGACTAGGAGATAAATTTCCCATCTAGGATCAAGGACGTCAATAGGATTGCTACCTGGTTAAAAATACCACTATAACTTCTGAAGCTACCCATAGATATAATCTTTTAAAAATAAACTACAACAATTACCATCCACTAAGAGTAGTACAAGTGGCACCAATCTACTATAAAGGTGTCCTACAGGCGTGCCAGCGATCCGGAATACCTGGAGCAATTCCAACAAGGATAATCAATCCTCAGTTTCTTTCACAAAATACACAAAGGTATAATGCATTTCAATACAACATACTCAGATTCTGCATGCAAAAGAAAGTGATCATTCAAATGTTTGAGAGAGCGCAGATGAGACACAAACGTCAGGATCATAAATCTTATTTTGAAAATACGACGATTTTCCAATCAAGTAGGAGTAGCTTTTTATACCATTTTTTTTAATCCAAATAGTAGACAGAAGTTCACCAATATAAATGCTTCAGAAAGATGTTAGTCCATGTAGGTCTACAAGATATCTTGCACCATATTCCAAACTAACATTGGATTGGCAGCTGTAGTGTAGCTGCTTTAGTACTAGTTCGTTCCATGCTCTTAGGGGTTTGGTGTGATGGATAAGAGGACTTAATCCAAGGATAATTTTTGACTGCGCATTAATCCATTGTTTGGTTGCAAAGGCTAGGATAACATATCCTAGGATTAAAAATTAGTACTGGGATAAGTTATCTCTCTCTGGGGGTGGAATAGTGGAATAGTAATCCCAGCATAACTTATCCTGGATAAAGTATGTAAAAATAACAAAATGCCCCTCCTTAAACTCTCGTTTATACACCACTTTTACATTCATGTATATTAACATAATTTTTAACAACATTTATATTAGCATTCACAACCTTAATTATTCGTTGTTTTTATGATAATATATTTTCTATTAAAAAGTTACATTTTATAAATATAATTTTTATTTATGAATATATTACAAGATGAATTTATTTGCCTAATTCTTATGTTTATTATATTTTGATTTCTCTTAAAATGTTCACTCCACTACTAAATTATATATTTTTAATTAAATAGTTTATTACTCACTTAAAAATTATATTTTATATATCAATTAAAAAGTAGATAACTTTATAATGTAGATAACTTAAATAATAAAATTTCTTTTACTTTAATAAACTTAAAATGGAAGTTTTATTTTTAAGTTAAATAAGATGGAAGTTTTATTTTTAACTAAATAACATGAAAGTTTTATTTTTAAGCTAAATAATATGGAAATTTTATCTTTAAGCTAAAATAAGATGGAAGTTTTATTTTTAAGTTAAATAAGATGAAAGTTTAATTTTAAAACACACAGCACAATCATGGAAATACACACACAAAAATATTTAAGCTAAATAAGATGGAAATTTTATTTTTAAGAATGAATAACTAAAGTTTGCAAAGAAAATTAAAAAAAAAAAAAACTAAATAAGGTAGAGGGTATTTTTTTGTAAGCAAACAACTTATACATAGAAATTATGCAATGAATATAAGTTTGAATATGATAAATCAAACATGCAATAAAAACTACTCCCAGCTCCAACATAACGTATCCCAGCATAACTTATCACAACATAACTAATCCCAACATAACTTGTATTCAAACCAAACAACCCCTTAATGATATCCAAAAAGATCAACACAAGCAAGATATTATGCAAAACAAGCACTATTGGACCCAAAAAAGATGAATCTTCTTTCATCCCTATCCTAACATGTCAAGAAAAGAGATAGAGAAGGCACCTCTCCATCTGAAGGCTCTGATTTCAAAAGACAATTAGATTCAGTGCTACAGCCATTTGAAACTTTATGCTGCAGTGTTTCAGCATTTGAGACAACAGACCTGTGTGTGAGCACAACTTATCATCTAAATATATGCTAGAAATTGGTAGGACAAAACATCATTCCTCATGGATGGTAAGAAAACTCAACATGAAAAAATAGGTACAAGAAAGTTATGGACAAACCGAACATAATGACTTTCAGTTGAAAATGTTTGCAGGAAGGCATCTTTTTCATCAACAAGACTCTCAGCAAAAATATTCTGCTAGAAACATCACAATTAAAACCTGTCTTGTTAAAGATAAACTAAAGAGAAAATCCATATAGTCATTACCTGAAGGGCAGACTTTACGTTTGTGATCCCTCTGCCACCCTATCCAAAAACAATTCATATTTAAGTTAGAACAAACAAGTCAAGCAAATGCCAAGATTTAAAAACCCTTTGGAGAAAAATGAATTTTGGCTATTATTCAAGCTGCAAAAATCCACTTATAATCAGATACATTCAGAAAATCTGAAATAACTCACAAAGAGATTCAACAATTAAAGATAGAATTAGTTTGAATGACAGGCGCAGATGCAATAGAAGAGTGAAAGAACACACAATGATTAAAAAAACACCAAAGTTTTATTCAGCATCACGAGAATTCACTCATTTATACTTTAGAAAAATGAATGGTAGGAGCAAAAGCAACAAGAAAAAATGAATACTTACATCTGATGAACTTTCAAAAGAAATATCAGCATAAGCATGAAAGGATATCGAGCTAATCCAAATAGTGATCTGCAAAATGTAAGACATGAAAAGATCAGATAAACTAAAAGAACATTCAATACAAGTAAAAGCATTATCAAACCCAAGTAGCATGACACATTCTTTCATTTTTCTCTTGTTCCCTATGGAGATGGACAGGGGCTGCATTATCTGAGTACTTGTGCTGGGGTGACTCCAAGTTTATGACATTTATTCAAGATCACTACTGGGCTATCCAATATATATTTTTGGTAGACTAAATTGTACCCTTATTGAATCAGACCTTTGAAGAGAAACCGAACAGAATACTCTAGCAAGAAGCCAGGTGTAACGACCCATTTGATTGTTTCGAGTACTAGAGCTTTTTATTTCATAAGACTCTTCCGATAGATTCTAAATGGGTATTTTGGACTATTCGTAATTACAATTATGAAATTAGTGGGGTAGTTTTAATAATTGAGTTAGTGGGTGGTTATAGAAGATAGCATTAAAATTAATAGTGGGTCACTTTCACACTTTTATAATTAGTCTTTAAATAGTTAGGGTAGTAAATAATCTGTAGAAGAAAAGAGGTGAAGAAAAGAATAACAGAAAGCAAGCCGCGTGAACAAAGAACGACTTCATTCAGGTGACTCTCTGACTCTAACCTATGTTAATTATATTAGTAGATGGATTCGTTATATTGGGGAAGAATAATGAAAATTTGATAAAAAAGGGTTGCGATTGGCTGGTTGAATTGGAAGATAAGTAAAGTAGTAATGATTAGGGCATGATGAAAAATTTGGGAAAAGCTAAAAGTAATCATTAGAAAAGTAAGGTTCATGTGCATAGGTTGGATTGGGTGCTGTGTAATTGCGCATATATGTATATATATTCTTATTCTGTTTATGTTATTCCTATGGTGTAGTTTGAGGTGCTGGCAGCCACTGGTTTCGTAACCAGTGGTCATCGTTAGATTTTATAAGTCAATTATCACCTTATAAATTAAGTGTTGATACATTGAGATAGGTAAATAAATATTAGGTGTATGGTATTATATCAACACCATTAAATTTATGCTAATTGGAGGAATTAAGACTACCCTTAGGTTTGAACTTCAGTGAATTGATTATAGAATTAGGCGAGTTTTTGGGTTTAGGCTAGACATAGAATAATATGAGTGTCTATTGATTCATTAACTTACAAATTATGCATACGTAATAGATTGGAAACGTTCGGAGGCATTGAGGAAAGGAAAAGCATTGAAGAAGTAGTTTGCTTGACTTCGGTTCTCCGGTGGAGGTAGGTTATGGTTTATTCTATTTGATAGATAGACTCTTAATAGTGATTGATATGCATTGAATGATATTGTGAAGTTTTCTATGTACTTGATTGTGTGATTGTGTAGCTTGGTTGTGTGGTTTGTGATTGGTCTGAAATCCAGAGACCGTGGAATTTATAATCTTGAACCATCTTTATCGAAGTGATGCCTTGAATAAAGAAGGTTTGATGAAATAAATTAATGATATTATTGGATCAGAGTGTCACGTTCCGACACGGTATAATTGGATTGGAGTGTCACGTTCCGACACGATATTATTGGATCGGAGTGTCACGTTTTGACACGGTATAATTGGATCGGAGTGTCACGTTCCGACACGATAACATTAAAGGAAAAAGATATTGAATTAACTTAATGTACTCAATCTCAAAGAACCCATTTCCCAAATGAGCGTGGTGTGGAGGCATGAGTCCCCATATGTGTGCTTGATATTGTGATTTATTACGTACTTACTTTAGTGTTGTTGTCACTAGTTCATGTGGTTTGTTGCTTGCCACCTGCTAAGTGTCATAGTTGATTTTATACTATTATTCATTGTATATTAGTTTCTATTTTGGGTTGGCCGATGATACCTACTCAGTACGTGTTCCTTGTACTGATCCCTACTTGTGTTTTCTTCGTTTTTCTTTTGTGGAGTGCAGCAAGTGTACCATCGACTTCGACTCGCCCTCGGCTCTAGCCAGTATCAAGCACATCAGATTTCAGGGTGAGCTATTCCTTCTAGCTCGTGCTGGATTCTCTCAGTCATGGCATGATGTCCTTAAATTTCGGACATGGACCATCTTATTTACTTATTTTGGTGTCTCTAATACTTTTAGACTTGGTATTTTAAGAACAGATGACCTTGATGTGATGACTTTCAGGTTTTGAGGATACTTATTTTGGTGTCTCTAATACTTTTAGACTTGGTATTTTAAGAACAGATGACCTTGATGTGATGACTTTCAAGTTTTGAGGATAATGTGTAATATACTTTAGAGGTTGATTTGATTGGTTACTTTAACAAGTTTTGAGCTTCCGCATTTTATTGTTATTCGTAGTTGAATTATTGATATATGTTGGGGTTTAGATTCCTTGGTTCGCCCACTTAGGAGGTTAAGTGTGGATGCCACTCACGACTCGTTTTGGGTCGTGACACCAGGTGTGATGGCTAACCCATAACTTCATAAGCACCAACTAGAGATGACAATGCAATCTAGAACTTGAAGTTCCTGAGTTCATCCGAACTCCAGAACATGTAGGAGGGCTCATGTTAGCAAGATGATAGCACTTTGAAAGCACTAAACGGAACTTCAATACTCACCCATCCCACACACATAGCCACCCTTGCAAGCAATCTCAGAATCTCACAAACCTTCACCCCACATCCTAAATTTTTTTCCTCTCCTAACAAATATTACATTCCACACCTTCTCTCTTTCCAGACAAAGACTACAATCCTCCCTCTTAAACCACGTATGCTTCCCATTAACCTCATTGAACAATATTTTGAGCCATTAAAAGACGTATGAGAGAGAGAATATAGAAGGGTAGGTCAGGATATTCGTGGCACAGAAGTAGATACTAAATAGCAGGTTTTAGGTACTACCAAGTCAAATACCAACACAACTTGGCACATGTCCAACACAAATGCAGTCACATCATATGTTTTTCTGTTGAAAAACTTGGACACTCATGTCAAAGGAGCACTCAAGTCACTGTGCATGACAATTTTCTCCACTATTTTCTTGATCTGAGAATTCTTCTTTTAGGTGTATATAAAAGAAGTACTAAAGAGTAAATGAAACCAATTAGAACAACTCTGCTACAAATAGCACTTTTCAGAAGGAGGCCTACCTTCAGACCCTGATACCCAAATATTCTGCCATCGTCTTCAAAAAATTGATTCAAGTCAATTGGTTCAAGACAGAAACTGTTTGGGGAGTCAACATCCTCTGCGCTAGAAACTAAGAACAAGAAAAACACACGTGTTATGGGACCAGTAGTGAAGAAAATCAGGTTCCCAAGGGCAAACAAAGACAAAAACAAATCATTCCAAAAGAAACTACATTGTCAAACATCTCAACTTGAAACAATGTGTAGGTCCAAGTTAACCTAATGATGGCCAGAGAGAAACCATACATTAGGACATACATCATTAATTAATTAAACAAGCCTCTACGATAAATAAAAAAAAAAAAAGACATCCAGTTAATTAAAGAAGACACTCTATGTTCAGCTAGAAATCCATGCCTGCAAAACCAGTACCCTCTCTTTCTTCCACATGCTTATTGGTGGAGTAAGGCAGAATCAAAGCTTAAGCAAATGAGCAGCTAGACAAGGCATAGCACCGCTATCCGGTGTAATAACAGTGTAATTCCCAATATAATGTTAGGTTGCACAAGTGTAATTGCATGTGGTTAGATAGTTTTTTTATTTAAAATAAAAGTCAACAATTAAAAATTAACAAACTTCTATTTAGTTGAAGTAAATAAACTTTAATTTGACAAATATATGTGTAAATAAAAACATACTAGTTTTTGAAAAGACATTTCATAACTGTAAATTGGTAAGTAATATCATAGAAAGTAATGGCATATTCCAATTCATGTAAAAGAAAAAAATGAAAATCATGATCTATTTCATTTTTTTAAATAGGAAAAGAACACCTCTGAGTTTGCAAGGTATTTTTCTATAATAAATATGTATACTAATGAATGGAAAAAAAAGTGTTTCAAGTTCCGACCAATTTTACCTTCTCTTACACTACTACCAAGAGGAGGCCTTAGTATAGGGACTCATAAAGTGAAACTAAAAAGAGGGGATACTAACTTCAATACAGTTGAGTTTAGAGAAAAAAGCTAAATTCAAACCTATGTATATAGTAATGCAGTCATTAGCTTCAATTCCAGCATCTGCAGAAGAAGAAAAACATAAGTGAATGATGAGAGGAACAGTTGGGTAACTCTATTAAAAATGAATCACTGACCGGTCTTAGAGAATCCCACGCGCCGGCGCTTTTTGGGATCGCTGATTGGATCGGAGGAGGAATGATGCTTCGTCCCCATTTGTGCTCGTTAGGGTTTTGCTCCGAGCGGGAAATGTTCTGAGGCGGGAAAGACGGGACCTGTGCATAAATATATAACATGTCCGCCCTTTAGATATTGCCTTAATTCCTCAAATTACCCCATACACACTTGTTATCTTATTAAATATATTACTACTTCTTTCGCAATTTTTTTTAAGTTTGTTAGGGGTCATTTGGTTTGGAACAAGTTATTGCAGGATTAGTTCTCATGAGGTTAACTATCTTTGGATAACTTATTCCACCATGTATATGGGATAATTTATCTCATCACCGTGATATAAATGGTGGGATAAGTTATCTCAAACATAGCAATCAAACAAGATACAAAAACCTTATTCTATTACTATTTTCTTATTCCATCACTAACGTTGAACTACCAGCAGAAGCTAGGAAATTGTTACAGATAGATAAGCAGAGTATTCCTAATATCAGAATCAGAAAATGACAAAATGGAAACTTCAACAATCAATAAAGCATTGGAGAGTGTATGAGAACAAATAACTAGTTCATACAAAAATATGCTTGAACATAATAGCTGCAACTCATGGAAAATGTAAGACGAATATTCATTTTAAAGATCAAAACGAGGTTACCTAGTATACACTAGATTTGAGGCAGTGGTATCAGTTCTTCGGAGCTCAACCTGCACAAATTAGGGGTTTATCAGTTACATCTCTCAAAATTGATCAAGCTAAAGGTGTGCTTCAGTCTTGGGGATTACCTTGACTGGATATGTCGGAAGAAGGATATGAGCTAAAGAAGTATTCATAGGGTTGGATCCATGGCATTCGTGAGAATTTTTGAATGTCCAAGTGGATACCACCCAAGCTCATGACTTTTTTATCGCCCTTTCATCAAAGAAAAACCATCGGAGAAGCTCGACATCTGTCGGAGAGGAAGCGGATCAACTAGGACTAACACTGAAGGAGAAGACTTTCCATTTCCACTTTACTTTGTCAATACAAAATGTGGTATTATGTATTTGGGCTTGGGTCACAATTGGATCCAAGCCATTTGATTTTTTGTTCTTTTTTGAATAAATGGGCTTGTCCCACACTTTAATTTTTTTTAAAAAAAATACTTCTAGAGCTCACACCAAACGACCCCTTAATATTTTTGAATAGATCACATAATATTTTATTTATTTAGAGTTTCTTAACTAGAGATATGGTGTTTTTGGTTATTCATTAGGTACTGCATAGGTTTGATTGTATAATCATATTTTTAGATAGTACTTTATTTTAAATTTCCGAAAAAAATTTGTCATTTTTAAAAAGTATAAAATATGTCCTTAATTTTAACTAGTTGTTGCAGTGGTATTTTAGGTATTCAACATTTAATTTTTGCTTCACATATTTGTACCTTTTGCATACAAAATAAATTAGGATGATTTGATTCTAAAAATAACCCTTTTATCTTAAGATATTGTCAACATATTAAAATCAAGATGAAATGGAGAAAGTAATCGAACTAAGTATGAACTAGTGAAAAACTTGGAAAATATATGGGGTCTTTCATTACAAAAATGACTAACCATCTTTTTAGAGTACTTTACATACCCTTTTATACAAAATACACTAAGTTTCCAATAATACAAATCAGTCCCAAGTCAAATAGAAAGAAAAATACTGTGAGAGTTGTCAACTTGGGCTCTCTGTCAGTTGGCCCACGGGCTCATTCTTATTATGAGGTCCAACACCCTCTTAAAGTTGGAGTGGGAGAGAACACCCAACTTGGGAAGAATGGAGTGATGAATGAGCCCATAAAAGGCTCTTAGTGAAGATGTCGGCAAGCTGAGCAGTGGTGGAGACATGATGGAGAGAAATGAGTCCAGCAAGAAGCTTGTGACGGGTGAAATGACAATTCACCTCTATAGGTATAGTAGCGGGAGAGGGAAGAACAGTAGGTGGGGGTGAAGGATCATAATCATGAAAAAAATGTAAGAAGTAGGAGAAGGAGCGGAGAGAGGAGGAGAAGGAAGAGCAAAAGGGAAAATGGATTCATGAAAGATAACATCCCTAGAAACAAAAGTAAGTTTTGTGATTAAGTTATAGATTTTGTACCCTTTCTTCCCTAAGAAATAACCAATGAATACACATGGATCCGCCTTAGGTTGAAACTATCTTGGTGAACTTTTGGAATACTAGTGAAACAAAGGCATCCAAAAGTCCTAATATGAGAGAAAGGAGGAGAATGTCCATATAAGAGTTCATAAAGAGATTTGTTGTGAAGTAATAAAGTTGAAGGAAATCTATTGATTAGGTAAGTGGCGGTGAGAACAAAATCACCCCAAAAAATTATAGGTAATTTGGATTGAAAAAGTAAAGCCCTAAAGGTTTCAAGGAGATACCTATGCTTTTTTTCCACCACACCATTTTGTTGAGGTGTGTGAGGACATGAAGTTTGATGCAAGATCCCATGGTCAAGAAAATATTGATTGTTTGAAGTGTTGGAACCTAGTTTTAGAGCATTGTCACTCTTAATACACTTGCCAGAGACATCAAATTGTGTTGACCATAGCAAAAATGGATTTTAATAAGGGGAAGACCCCATGACATGGGTCCAAGTGGCTCTATTTTAATCATGAACAAGGGTGAGAAAGTATTTGCACTGCTATAGGGATCCCATGAATCAACATGGACAAGTTGAAAGGGAGAAACAGTTTTGATAGTACTAATGAGGAAAGAGAGTCTAGATTGTCCTGCCATGGGACAAATAGAACATCCACAAGATTGTTTAGAAGAAAAATTACAAGGAATATAAAAGATATCCTTCATTTTGGAAAAGGGTATATGTCCCAAACAATTGTGCCATAAATCCTCCATTTTGTTAGATGTAGAATGATTTTTACAAGGAGTTGAAATTACATTATGTAATGGAGAAGCATGAGAACAATCTGAATTAGCAAAAACAAATGCAGGAATAGAAATTGAGGATAGAGAATCACAAGCAAAACTAGAAGAAATACATGTAGAAGTAGACACATCAGAAGTGCAACTTGTCTGAGCTTGTAGAGTCCATCAACCAAACTATCAACTTTCACTGGCCTCTTCATTAAAAGGGCATGTATGAGATAATAATGTTTAGTAAATGTTACTATACAATCTAATTAAGAAATCAACTTGTAAACATAAATGAGATTATAGTGGAAGGAAGGCAAATAAAGAACATTATGCAAGGTGAAAGATAGGAAATTAAGGGAACTAGTACAAGTCACCTTAACCTTATAACCATTAGGCAAATTGACTAGATAAAGAATGAGTAAGGGTTTGATGTCAAAGAGAAGATTTTTGTTGTAAGTCATGTGGTGTGTGGCCCTAAAATCTATAGTCCAAACACAATCAGACAGACTACCTAACAAGCAAATACTAGAACTATTATTTATGTTATCAGACATAGAATTAATACCAACAAAGTTTGCCGAAGCCAAGAAACAAGGCTAAGTAATAGAAAGTTGAGTGTTCTGGAGCATGATCAACAACTGATTGCATTGTTCCTGTGGCATGCCTAGAACCAGATACTAATCTTCAGATGAGTGCTCAAGAGAGCTAGCATGGAAATTAACTCTAGATTGAACCTCCATAGTTGCTGTAGTTTTGTTGTTTCTAGTGAATTTGAAATGAGGAGGGTAACCACGTATCTTAAAGAATTTATCAATTGTGCGGCCTGACTTTTTACAATACATACACAACACATTAGATTTTGGAGGTGGTTGGTTATTAGAAATAAGAGTGGCTCTCTAAATTGACTGATAGGTGGACTGAGATGTGCATTAAAAGAAGCCGAGTTAGGTGAAAATTGGGAATGGGATGTTACTTGTCTATGTCTCTCATCTTGCAAAAGAATTCTATAGGCAGAGTCCAATGAAGGAAGAAGATTCATCATGAGAAGGTTTCCTCTAATGCTCAAATATGTATCGTTGAGTCCCATAAGAAATTGATAGAACTCGTTCTCCTCTTCTTCTAGGAGGAGGGTAGTCCTAGCCGTACATATGCACTTGTTAGCATTTCTAGTATACATGAACCCTAGTTCATCCCAAAGCCTCTTCATTTTGTTGAAATATGATGCAATATCGAGACAACCCTGAGTGGTAGAAGCAATATCCTTTTTAAGTTCAAAAACTTTGGTCTTATTCACAGTTCCATACCTTTTATTCAGCTGATTCCAAATTTTTTCTGCAGTTTCTGAGTATTGGACGCTTTCAGCTATTTTCGAGGAAAGGGAACTAGTAATCCAGAAGATGACCATATGGCCACACCTATTCCATTACCTAAGTTGTGGTTATCCTTCCGAAGGCTTAGGATAACTCCCATCTAAGGAAATAATTTTGTTCCTAGCTGATAGAGAAACAACCATATTTCTCCTCCATCCTCCAAATCCATTCCTTGAAAAAGGTACATGAACAAGTGAGATGCCAAGTATATCAGAAGACAAAAGATACAATTGACTCGACTGTTCAAGAACAAACACAACAGAGGAATTGTTCGTTGTAGTAGAGTCCATTGTCATTATAGTCTAAATTGATCGTAAATGACAATACAAAGCGATGAAGATAAAGGAAGTAGAACAGAATCAAGGAATTGAGTATACCAGATCTCTTATGTTCATCGAAAGAACACAAACTTCACTAACTTGAGAGCACCAATTGAAAACCCTAGCTCCAGATTTGCATCTGTCACCGACTTCGATACACACCTCAAAACCTTTAGCTAAGCTAGATCAACAACATAATAAGTGAAAAAACAAAAACAAATATTCAGACCACCGACTAGGTTATAGAGATTCGTCAAAGACTAAATAACCAATGGAAAACAATAAGGGTATAATCGTTCGAACGGAAATCACACAGAGAAGCAAGATCCCTGCTCTAATACATTGTCAATATATTAAAATCAAGATGAAACAGAAAAAGTAAAGGAACTAAATGTATGAACTAGAGAGAGAAACTTGGAAAATATCTTGGCCCTTTCATTACATAAATAATTAATCGTCTTTCTAGAGTACTGTACATACCATTTTATACAAAATACACTAAGTTCCCTATAATACAAATCAGTCCCAATTTAAATAGAAAGAAAAATAATATGAGAGTTGTCGACTTGGGCTCTCTGTCAGTTGGGCCGTAGACTCATTCTTATTATGAGATCCAACAGATATTTCAAACGCTCCATAATTATCTTTAACTTTTGTTCTTCTCAAAGAGATGACATGCCACTTTTCTCTACTTTGTTGTTATGAATCCATCTTTTCACATTCATCGTTTCTTGAGAAATTACTTGATTCTTTTTGTAGAAAAGTAATAAAAAATGATTTCATTGTATTGAAATCAAGGACGTTGCTTGGAACAGATTTTCTGCAGATGGATTTTTGTTTCTTGGTCGACCTCCTGATGATTTTTTTTCCGTTTGTGATAACGTTCAAATATATTTCTTCAAAAGAAATATAAACGATCGTATGCAATATATTTACCCAACTATGAGTCGGGGTCGATCCCACAGAGAATATGGAAGAATATTATCAATAACAAATATTTAACTTGATAGTTGTTATATAAAAATGGGGGGATTTAAATTGAAATAAAATAAAAACAATAAAAATATAGCTTTGAACTAAGTATTTATTTATATTCAGATTATTAAAAGTAACTAGGAATGTGTTCCCAATAAGCTCATAACGCAGTAATCCTAATAAT
>JAJOOS010012246.1:0-37145 GCA_029582725.1 Solanum chiquidenum
AATTGTTAAGAATTGTTATTGAATTGAAGGATGTGGGGTGTTAGTCTTGAATGGGCAAAATTGTGAATTGGTCTTCATGTTGATTATGGGCTTATGCTTAGCTTAGCTTGTATAGTTGAATGTTGTTATTATCATTGTTATTGTATTGTTAATTGTTGGAATATGAGGATGATGAACATAGCCATGGAAAGAGGGTAAGTTGACCAAGCTCTGATACCAAACGACAGGATCAATGACCTAGCAGTAGTCCGCCTAGTCGTAGATCAAGCAATTCAATATCCTTAGAGGTAGCTTAGCTACATAAGAATTAAATTACAAAGAAATCTAAAAATAACCTTGATTGTATGGTACTGCCTTTTACCCAAGCATGGGGTCTGTCAAGAATGAATACATATTACTATTGAGCCCATGTGTCTGAAAGTTCTAACCGGGTGAGAGACGCCCCTTTTACTTTCCTTGGGCTAGAACCACGGCTTATCAGACAGAGTCACAAAGACAAAGCCAATAGCAATAATATTAATTCTGACTGTACCACCATCTCGGAACCAAGTCTAAGTTATTCATAGATTTTTCTATAATGAAATAAAGCTAGATCCGTTCATGAAGCATGCAAGTGAGTCAGTTATCCGGCATAGATATGAAGTTAGCCGGACATAGTCACGGCTTTCAGATCGGAGAACATAAAAAGAATTAAAGTAAAAATACCTTAAGAAGAACTGAAGCTTGAACCAAAAGCACTCTTTATTCCAAACTTAAAACTTACAAACTTGAAGAGAGAGAGAGAGAGAGAAGCCAAACTTTGGTTTCTAAAACCTGCTTCTTCTAAATGAAATACAAAGGCTATTTATAACCACAAAATAAAACATAAGGTATCTTACACAGTATTATGGGACCCATCTGTCCTTTACACAGTGTTTTTACTGTGGATATACAGTATTTTGCTTTATGTCTTTTCTTTTCCTTTCAATATCTTGATAAGGTCTTCTGCTCTGGTGATATCGTCTTCGTTCATGGTGTCAGCGTCAGGTAGTTGAGACTCTTCGTTGGTCTCACTGCGCATAGAAGTATCTGACTTTGCGTAGTGGGTAATATTAAGAAGCAAATTTCTTTTGACTTCTTCCAGATAGTTTTTGATCATTTCCTCCTGATCTCCATCTTGGTTGGAAATTCTTCTAGCCATATTGTGACTTTTCATGAAAAGATATGTCTATTAAATATAACTATTTGTATAGACATGAATATTGGTGAATAGTCATTTGTCATGTTTTGTAAAAAAGCATTTGGACTATATTGCCTTTATTGGACCCGGGAAAACTTTGTTCATGCATGGGTAGTTCTATAACAATCAAATTGAAAATTATGGAAAGGTCCTTCCGAAAAGGACATTGACAAGGTGATGACTCTAAACAATGTTTGTCTCACACAAAATTATAAGAAATAAGAACAAAATATTTGTGAGAAAAAACTACCTCGTGGAGAGCTTTTCAAACTCAATATTTTCATTTGTTCCTACTTGCTTGAGTCAAATTGTTTGTGACATGAACACTTGGAGCATGTCAATTACAAAATCTTGTAAGGAAAACTAATCAACTTAGAAGTTTTGTCTAACTTTGAGTGCAATAAATAAAAATATCAAGTTTGTGTGGAATATAAGTATGCTGAGCATTTTTATAAATCTGTTGAAAGGAATTATAATCCCTTAGAGTTGATTTACACTGACATTTGTGATATGAAGTAAACACCATCTCGTGGTGGGAAAAAGTATCTCATAACTTTCATTGACAATTGCATTAGAAACGACTATGTCTATATGTTGAATGGTAAGGATAAAGCAACAGAAATGTCTAGACAATATAATTTTGAAGTTGAAAATCAGTTGGGAAAAAGATAGGAAGTGATAGGGATGGAGAATATAAATCTCTTTTTGCAGAAATATGTTTGGAAAATGGATTTATCCATCAAACTATTGTCCTATTCACCTAAATCTAATGGAATTGCAGAATGAAAATAAATAAATAACCGAACTTTGAAGAAAATGATGGTTGCATTACTTATAAGTTTAGGTTTACCACAAGACTTGTGTGGAGGAACTATCCTTACTGCAAAAGGGAACAACAAAAAGTTTTGTATTTTCAGAAAGAAAGCAATTTTGTTTGTTCAGGACACAATCTATTCCATATGAGAAATGGAAAGGAAGGAAATCCAACTTGAAATACTTCAAAGTGTGGTGGTGTCTAGCCAAAGTACAAGTTCCTATTTCTAAAAGGATTAAAATAGGTCCTATGATTGTGGATTGTTAAGTTAGACTTGAGTAGTCTAGTGAAGGGTCTAAAAGAGCTTGGAAAGGAAAAAAGAGAATATACTTAATAAAGAGATTCAGAGACGTAGTAAATGTCAAAGGACGTCTACTTCATTCGAATATGATTTTGTAACATTTCTTGTGTCTTCTGTAGACTCATCCTTCTGGAAATATGGTATCAATAGTGAGATTGATGCAATTTTGAGCAACTATATTGGAAGTTAATTGATCTTCTTCCAAAAAATAAACATTTGGGTTCAAAGTGAATCTTCATAAGAAAAATGAAAGTCGATGGAACTGTTGACAAATATAAAGCAAGACTTTTTGTCAAAGGCTTTAGACAAAAACAAGGTCTTGATCTTGTCGATATATACTCGTCAGTAACTAGAATTACATCTATTCGGATGTTAATATTATTAGTTGCGGTATATGACCTCCAAATTCATCAAATGAATGTGAAAACAACTTTCTTAAATGGAGAATCGAAGGAAGAAATTTACATGGAAAAGCCCGAGGGTTTTGTGGTTCCTGGTAAAGAAAAGAAAGTGTGTGAACTTGTTAAGTCACTTTATGGACTAAAACAAGCACTCAAACAATGACATAAGAAATTTGACCGAATCATGTTGGCAAATGGATTTAAGAATGATGGAAGTGATAAATGTGTTTACATTAAAATCACACGGTCTTTATTTGTTTGTATATTAATGACATGTTGATCATCAATATACACACTAATGACATAAATGCTACTAAACGTATGCTAGAAAGTAAGTTTGATATGAAAGATCTTGGAGTTGCTGATGTAATATTAGGTATAAGAATCCTTAGAACTCCATAATGTTTAGCATTGTCACGGTCTCATTATATCGAAAAGGTACTTGACTAGTTCAAATATTTGGATTTCAATATTGTCAAGACTCCAATATATGTGAGCTTTACATTTCAAATGAGTGAAGGCGAAAGTGACTCATAATTGGATTGTGCTAGAGTATTGGGAAGTATGATTTATATCAAGAAGTGTACGCGATCAACTATCGTATGTGCTATTAGTAAACTGAGTCGGTTCACGAGTAATCTCAATCAAACTCATTGGATGGCAATGAAAAGAGATTTGGGGTATTTAAAACATACTCGAAACTATGTCTTGCATTATAACAATACCCAGCATTATTAAAAGGATATAGTGATGCAAATTGAATCACCGGAATCAAATGAAGTAAAACCCACGAGTGGATATGTATTTACTCTTGGTGGAGGAGTATTATCTTGGAAATTTTCTAAAAAGACATGTATCGCTAGCTCTACAATGATCTCTGAGCTAGGTGCTCTAGATAAGGCCGGTGAATAAGTTGAAAGACTCTGAAATTTCTTGATAGATAATTTTTTTGGTCCAAACCTTTGGCATCAGTATGCATACACTTTGATAGTCAAGATGCAATAGGTAGGGCATGGAGCATGATGTATAACGAAAAGTCTAATCATATAAGAGATATACATAATACCGTTAGAAAACAACTACTCTCTAGTAGAATTATCACAATTAACTATGTAAAGTCAAAGAATAATGTGTCGGATCCACTTACAAAAAGGCATATCTAGAGAGAAAGTTGAAAGATCATATAAGGGAATGGATTTACGGCTTAGGACAAGTCATCATGGCGGTAACTCTATCTAGTAGACTGGAGATCCCAATAACTAGATTCAAGGAGAAAAACAAAGTTATGACTGACGGTTCGGCATTGTCAACCAACTCAATCCATTCTCATGATGAAGACAATGCTCAGGAATAAGGATATAACATTAAGGCTTGTTAATGAGTTAATAAAGCTTAATGTTTTTAATGATTTGCTAAGTTTGGTAGATTTGACCAAATAGTATATCTACGCGGTAACACGGTTAGAAATCACTTATGTGAGTGTGAAATGTAAGCCGCTTCAAAGATGATGATTGTCAAAAGCCCATCTCTCTATACACTCATGAAACCAGGAGGTGTTCATGGCTGAAACGAACACAACCGTAAGAACCATAAACGGTAAAGGTGTTCATGACTAGTTCGAATATTTGGACTTCAATATTATCAAGACTCCAATAAATGTGAGTTTTACATTTCAAATTAGTGAAGGCGAAACTGACCCATAATTGGATTGTGCTAGAGTATTGAGAAGTATGATGTATATCAAGAAGTGTGCGCGATCAACTATAGTATGTGCTATTAGTAAACTGAGTCGGTTCACGAATAATCCCAATCAAACTCATTGGATGGCAATGAAAATAGATGTGGGGTATTTAAAACATACTCAAAACTATTTCTTGCATTATAACAATATCCAGCAATATTGAAAGGATATAGTGATACAAATTGGATCACCGGGATCAAATGAAGTAAAATCCACAAGTGGATATGCATTTACTCTTGGTGGAGGAGTAGTCTCTTGGAAATCTTCCAAAAAGACATATATCGCTAGCTCTACAATGATCTCTGAGCTAGGTGCTCTAGATAAGGCCAGTGAATAAGTTGAAAGACTTCAAAATTTCTTGATAGATATTTTTTTTGGTCCAAACTTTTGGCATCAGTATGCATACACTTTGATAGTCAAGATGCAATATGTAGGGAATGGATCATGATGTATAACAGAAAGTCTTATCATATAAGAGATAGACATAATACCGTTAGAAAACAACTACTCTCTAGTGGAATTATCACAATTGGCTATCTAAAGTCAAAGGATAATGTGTCGGATTCACTTACAAAAAGGCATATCTAGAGAGAAAGTTGAAAGATCATATAAGGGAATGGGTTTACAGCTTAGGACAAGTCATCATGGCGGTAACTCTATCTAGCAAACTAGAGATTCCAATATCTAGATTCAAGGAGAAAAACAAAGTTATGACTGACGGTTCGGCATTGTCAACCAACTCAATCCATTCTCATGATGAAGACAATGCTCAGGAACAAGGATACAACATTAAGGCTTGTTAATGAGTTAATAAAGCTTAACGTTTTTAATGATTTGCTAAGTTTGGCAGATTTGACCAAATAGTGTATCTACGCGATAACACGGTTAGAAATCACTTATGTGAGTGTGAAATGTAAGCCGCTTCAAAGATGATGATTGTCAAAAGCCCATCTCTCTATACACTCATGAAACCAGGAGGTGTTCATGGCTGAAACGAACACAACCGTAAGAACCATAAACAGTAAAGGGTTAATTGTGTGACATATGGTTGTCTAGGTATACACCAAAGTTTGACGGTCAAAGATATCAAATCTACCAATTGATCGAGTATATTCGACATATGTTCACTACGGAAAGTTCAAAGGAAAACCTACTTATCTAGATGCAATTAATTCTTGCTTGTAAAGTACACATACTTGTTTGTTTCTTTGTCTTGGAGTCATTCCCCATTCATGCGAGGGATTGTTGGATTTTAAAAGGTGTGAATGGAAAATGAAGAGTTGCGACTTTTATGAAAAGTTGTGACTTTTATGAAGAGTTGTGATTTTTATGAAAAGTTGTGACTTTTATGAAAGGTTGTGACTTTTATGAAAGGTTGTGACCTTTCCGAAAGATTGTGACTTTTCCAAAGGGTTGTGACCTTTCCAGTGACACAATAAGAACCTTTTCACACTACCCTCTGTTTTCTATAAATTGAGGAATTTCCTCTCATTTTAGTTGAACGAATTTTTCTGGACTTCTTCAACTACTACTACTAAATCTAGTATTCTAAGTGTACTTTACTGTCGTTGAGTGGTTCACTGACACCGTGGTTTTAGGTACCGATACACCGGTGAGTAAGATCGTTCTATCCTGGGAGGATATATTCCATTAACCTCGGGTACTTAAGGGAAATAATTTCCTTAAGGGGACACTGTGTATTCAATGGGCTCGATTTTCTTTCTTTGAAAAAAATATTTTTATATTATTTCTGATTCTATTTTCTCTACTAGTTTTAATTTTCTAGTTTGAAAATAGTCTTTAAACTTTGTTATTTTTACCAAGTTCTTCAAAGTTTTATTCTAAGTATCTTAGGAATACAAGATGAGCAACAATATTTTCCTTACTAGTTTCTGGATTCCAATTATTTTTGAATAAGATTTTACATAATTATCTAAGATTATTGCAACACATATTGAGTAATAAGACGAATTAAAAAAAGTTTCATGAATGTGAGACACTTTTCTAGCTATTTGACCGTTAAGTTCAAGTTTTGTGAATATGATATCTGACTATTGAACAAAACCACTTCAATGTTCATGCTTGTGACAACACTACACCATTGCAACACTCATGATTATATACAACATTAAAAGAAAATAAAGCAACAAAAACAAATTGGACGTCAAAATTGTATAGAAAATAATAGATATTCTAAACTATAGATCTTATTAGATACATAAATATAAGCATCAAAATTAAAAATGTGTCTACCATCGATAGATATTGTACGTACATGGTAGGACTGATGAAAATAAGAGAAAATTGATAGCTACATCAAATACAAACCCAATGAATCTTCTTTGGACAATCTCTTGATTCAATAGAAAAACTAAAAGCATTAAAAACAACCTTTAAAATTATTTAAAATAATTAAATAGTGAAAGGATAGATTTGTTGCATGAAAGTAACATGAATATATGAGTATGAAATAATTAAAATTTCGATCCATAATAAGGATTAAAGGCTCTATACCAAAATGGACATCTATTGTAAATTCTCTAAAAATAAATAAGTTTATATATTATTTGAGCTAAAAAGATTTTTTGTGGACCCCAACTATTATTAAATATTATACATATATTTAAGAATTTAAAATTAGTGATATAATACAATTTTGAGTTGTAGCGAATTATTTTTAAAATTGTCTTTACTAAATGATATACATGTTGATCATTACCTTATCTGTTTTTTGTTTTGCTTTATAATCTAAAATTAGAAAAAAAACATTTTGGATAAATACAATATTTTAATCATCTCTAACACATACCTTAATTTCTAACTATGGTCATCTCTAAATTTCTATCATTAAAAACATGCACAATGTTAAACTACTAAAGATTAAAATGATAAAGTAACATGCTCAACAGTATGTTGAGGGAATTTGTGTAGAGAGAGAACTGTTTGATATTAGCATCATCCAGCTTTTTATAGATGTCTTTTTAAGGAAGTCAAATGATGCTTTATTTAATGTGATAGCAAGCTTTAATTACATGAACTACAATCAAATGAAACTAAACTATAGGCAATTATATCCACTAAAGAAGCTCCTAAACAATAGGAGTAAATATTCCTAAATATGCTCCAAAACACCAAGAGACTTGTTTAAACTAGGAACAAGAGATGAGCAAGATAACATCCTATGATTTAGTCAAATAACCATAAGATAAAGATGGTTAATACACCTTCAATCTAGGCATGGTGCAACAATATCTAACTTGGATCGACACTTGGTAAAAGCTGGTTTAGATAGTGGCTTAGTGAACGTATCAACAAGTTGATCACAAGCATGAGTATACGTAACTTGAACCCAGTCATGTACATATGCAGAATCTACAACAACATGTCTTAGGTGCCATTAGTGATAACATTATGTATTAAGTATGTCGTGATATTTGGACGAACCGATTGGAATCAGAGTATTTGAGAAATTAAATCGTTATTGTGGATTCTATGTTAGATTTAGTTGAGTATTTCTCTATTTCATGTGATAATTATTATATCTATTTTGGTGATTTATATGTCTAGTGTTTTTTTATATTGATATGTTAGGAATATGGCCATATATTTGTTGTTGTTAGTTGTTGGGCAATCGAAAGGCGGATGTATGTGTAATTGTGATGATGCTAGTGTTAAATTAGGTCTTAGGACTAACTCACACCCCAAAAGCTAGCTCAAAGGGAGGAGGATTGCCCAAGCCTTATAAGGAGTCCACCCATCTCATTAATCACCAATGCGTGAGACATTTTGCTTTAACACCCCACCTCACGCCCAATGCTTAGCATCTGGTGCGTGGGCAATGTTTGGGCAATTTTTGACCCACCTCACGCCCAATGCGTGGCATCTGATGCGTGGGTATTTTTTGGAGACCAACATCGAGTGAGATGGGGCCTGCTCTGATACCATGTTAAATTAGGTCTTAGGCCTAACTCACACCCCAAAAGCTAGCTCAAAGGGAGGAGGATTGTCCAAGCCTTATAAGAAGTCCACCCATCTCATTAATCACCAATGTGGGACTTTTTACTTTAACAGCTAGTTATTAGTAACTATATTAGTAATCCTTGAACGAAAAAATGAATGTTAATAACATGGCTAGAGACTGACCTAAGGTCATAGAAAGATAAATCTAATCCCTCGTGAATTTTTAGGTAATAGAGTGAAACATGATTGATTGAAGTTATTGCATTTCATGTTTGTTGATTTTGTTAACTTTATAATATGTTGCATAAACAAGTCTTAGTCGGTCCATGATACCTATCATTATGTGTGGTGTACATATACTATCCTTGCTACACTCTTTTGGGGTGTATGTGTGTATCAGGTTGATGAAGTATTAGTTGATATGGTGTTTATTCATCATCAACTTCTAAGTATTCTCTTCTGATCAGGAAGAAGCTGTGTCTTTTATTTCTTTGTCATTACTCTATATTAGATGCTTTTGTACATGCCTATACTAGGTCCTGGAGAAATGTTTGATTTTATGAATCAAGTATGATTATAGCTTAGGAATTTGCAATTTAGTTGAATAAAATTGTGAAAAGGTTCCTCTTGAAATTATATTTTTTTAATAAAAGGGATGGATGGTGAGGATTCTCCTATCGAATTAGAGTTCAGATGATGCCCGCACGATCTCACAAATTGAGTCATGACGACGATGGTTCCCCACATATAGACGCCACTATTTATCGGCACACTATTGGCAAATTGCAGTATTTTTCCTTTACTCAACTTGACATCTCTTATATAGTGATCAATAGATTGTTGAAATTTATGCGTGTTCCAACTAATGACCATTGTAAATTTGTTAAAAGGACGTCTATGGTATCTCAAAGAAATAACGAGTTCAGGACTTCAAACATCCTATGCAACTGATCTGTCTCTAATTTGTACATGTATGTATATGCAGATTGGACCGGTGATCCGAATGATAGAATCTCTGCATCAGGTTACATCCTTTTGTACAGACGTAATCTAGTCAATGCACTTGGGAGCAAAACTTACTCCGTGAGTTACAATTGTATAAGTGCACCTTTCATTTATTAACGTCTTCAGAATACTACTCTTAATTTATCAACTACATACACTGCATGAGTATACAAGTGTATTGATACCCGTAGTGCCTATACTTTTATCTCTGGCCCAAAAAGTCAATCTTGAGCCGCCATCTGGAAATCACCCAATTTCATCCATGAATTGATAGTCAAATCATAGATTTTCGTTTTCTTGACTCTATGGCTTAAAATCTCAATTTTATCTGACCAAATCATGAATAATATGTTAATAAACTGAATTAATCATGAGAAATTGTAGATAAAGATTAGAATCTTGTCCTCACTTAGATACAAGGAAAACTCCATAAAAATAGCCAAAATCAGAGTTTCCTAATTTCCAAAAATTAATTTTTAGTGAATGGTGAAAAATCGTTTTTAAATATACAGGTAAGTGAATTTTCAATTCTAACAAGTCATTTTGAGATTACTATATGAAACAACTCATTTTGAGATTACTATATGAAACAACGTAAAGAATGTAGAAAGGAGAAAATAACCTTGAGAGTCATTACACTAAAACTTAAAAAGTAGGAACTCAAATCGTGGTATATTCCCACAAATCTTCTTTGATATCCACATTAATCCACTTGTGTAATATAAAGCAGACAAAGTATGTCATTTCTTGATAAAGTTTCAAGAAAGCTTCCAAGCTCTTCTACAAGTTACTGCTTTTGTAGGACCAATCGATTGTTTGTACATATTCATAACAATGTTTTTATGATCTTTTCGTGAGTGTACATGTTGCATTATCATATTTCTTCTCCTTTTCTATTGACTTGAAGGGCTCACAATAATACGAGGCAACGTTAAACAATATATATTATGCAACAATGTAAACCGATTCAATCTTTGAAAGTAAATTAATATGTGCTTAACTTGTTCTCCATATTGATCAGTTTTACTAGTCCAGTGGTTCTTCTTGCACTTAATCATGTTACATCTTCCTTTTAAATTAAAGTAGAAAAATCTTTTCATGTATTAACTATTCAAAGACATAGGACTTTCACTAGAAATACATAGATTAAAAGATAAATATTCTATATAATAATTTTTTTTATATATAGATAGATGATTGAAAGTATTAAATATAAAATAGCTATTGCATAAAATAATGGAACAAAATATCTATTATGTAAAATTGGGATTCGGCTCCCCTCCAGTGGTTCATCCGTCCAGTTCCTCCCGTTGGGGGTTAATTTTGTTACACGTGTTCTTCAATTTAATAGATGTTCAAATGTGTTTGCCCAAACCAACCATTTTAACTATGGCCAATAATTACATATTACTTCTCCATTACAACCCACTTTCCTCCGCTGGAATAATTCAACATTAGAAAAGGAAAGTAGAGCAACTCAAGTTATAAACTTTTGCAAAATAAAGTGAAGAAAAACGCAAAAATACTATGTCATCGTATTTTCTCTATTTTTTACTTAAAAAAAGAAAGGAAAAGAGAACCGTTTTTGGTCACCAGAGAAATGTAAAGTTATAAGTTTTTATACTATTGATGAATCTCAATTAAAGAATAATCCTTTTCATTTTTTCATCTTCCAACTCTATCCTCCTCTTCATATATGAAAATTTAAGAAAATATATCAAACCCATTTAATACACCATCGTAATTCCCAATATGCTTCAAGTCGTGCACGGCTAGAGAATTCTGCTGGACGTGATAAAGGACCTTCAACTTCCATTTTTCCGTACTTCATGAGAGCCATAATTTTTTTCCAGATATTCACATCGAAAGTATCCGCTAGTTCTGATTTGAGTTTTAAGTTGATAGATTTTTTCAGTTTGTAGATCTGAAAGGGAAAGGAGAGGGTTGGGAATCTGTGGAGAGAGAAGGAAGATAATGTTTGACTATGGTTAAATGGTTCGTTTTAGCAAATAATCTGAACAGGACACGTATAGTAAAATTAATACCTCACTACTGGATGAGAGCCAAATCCGTAAAATTGTGGGGAGTTGAGGAAATATAATTCCCTTTTGCGGTGTGTGCCCTAAAATTTGGGAGGAGGAGAAGGAGATGAGAGTGAGCGGCGTTCGGGAGAAGATGAAGGAATTCGATTTTATGGCTTACTTTTACCAAACTTTCAACAGAACTGAGTCTCCACGTTAAGTATTCAGATCAATTAAATCACTTTTGCTATTGGATTAACGTTAAGAGCTGCCCGGAGTAGTCCAGGTTTTTTCTCTTAGCTTGCTCCTATATATTATTGTCCAGAATCGATGCTATTGGTATATGGGTCAATACACCTCTCTATCTGGCTCTGCTATTTGTCATTTTGTCTTGTGTTTGTAACTTTTATTTTCATACCTTTCTCTTTGAAAACCAATTTTGCTAGATTTGTTTATAGGCACTTTTAGATGTAGTACATTTGTCTTGCTTTGACTTAAAGCAAATATTTCATTAACAAATTGATACTCTAATTAAAGCTATAGGTAATACAGCACTCCGTCATTCTATTTGTGTGACACTCATTCCCAAAAGAATGATACATTTGTTTATCTACAACTTCACATTTTACCTTAATGAGAAGCTCTTATATATAGCTATACAAATGTTATGCATATATAACACCACAAATTTCAAAACTCTCTATTTCTTAAAATCCATATCCACCCAAACTACGTCACATAAATTGGAATAGAGCTACTACTTATTTAGTTTGAGAAAACTAGGAGCTTATAGCTGCATCTGAGAAAACTAGGGAGTTTAATATGGCTTTGAACTTGATTCACATGACTTTTACTTCTCTCAACTATTATCTTTTAATTCATTTGTTCGTATAATTATTCTTCATATTTATTAATTGTTATTTTTCTTGCATCATTATACTTTTATTTTTGCATGTGGTAGTCTTGCTGTCTTACCTCCTAACTGGGGTAGGACGTGATTGGCACCCGGCCTAAGCTACCCGTGAATTAAGTTGTTTGGTCAAAGCATTTACTAAATTTATTAGAAATAACTACCTACCTAATAGGGATTAACTGAGCTTAATGATTTATGCATTAGATATTGAAATACGAAATGTGGAATTCCCATGAAAACATAACATTAAAATGTGAAACCAACGTAATCCACTAGGCTAAGTCACGAGCGAGCCTCTAAAAGAATGCCAACAAGAGCATATGTCCTTGGGGCATACACCAGAATGCTAAATCAATGTAAATAAATGATTTTGATTTCCTATTGAGAAGAGAAGCAGGAAAATGCTGGGTTGAAAGCTAGTCCTATCCTATAGTGTTTAGAATGTGATAAACTGTATATGCATCCAAGAAAAACGGAAGAAGGCCTTCATGGGCTAAGTATCACAGATAGCATGCCGAGAGAGTTTCATAGGCTACCTACTCAAAAGACCGAATCTGGAATAACAAAAACAAGCACGTACATCCATATAAATCATGTAAGCAATTTAAAGTCTGAAAATCTAATAATAGGCCGAAGACTGAAATTATAAGCTGAACATGTAAGCGAATAGTTGAAGCATGAAGCTTTAAGGTCATAGCTAAATTGTAAAAGAAATCAAATTCCCTACGTACGAGCAACATGGAAAAGTGTTGGCCTATCTCCCCAACAAGCAATAGTCCTTACGAGCGCGTAGGTAGTTAACCTTGGCCTTTGTGGCACTCACGCAAGGGGAGATCGACTAGCTCTCCATCTGAATGTATAAATGAATGCTGAAACTGAACATAAGTAATACAACAAGGCATATAATAAACAATGATACACATAAGCATATAATATTGTCATGTTTTTATATACAGTCATATTGATTAAGAATGATGGTGTGAACTAAGTACTTGAGCGCAAGAAGACATAATGTGGGGATATCATCATATATATGGAGCACGAGGGTTCTAACGGAGGATAGTGTGGACGCAGACCTTACCCTTACCTTGTGGGGTATAGATGTTGTTTTCAATAGGCCCACGGTGCAAGTAAAAACATTACAATATAGTTTAAAAAGGAAAATAATGAGAGAGAAGAAGCCAAGACAAAATGCTAAAGAAAGCATGACAATATTTTTTTTTAATCCGGTAACATTTTGTATTCAAGCCAGTACTTAGGTAGTACTAAAAAACCATAGTTACAAGAGTGAGATTAGATACAGAGTATGCCAAAAATTAATCAAACCTAAATGGCATTTAGCACATCTAGGATTGATTCTGTATCCCAGAGTACAATTTAGTACACCAAAAGCAAAATAACAAAATGCAATTTAGCTTAATCTTTTGTACTGAACTGCACCTACCCACAAAGCGACTATCATTTCTTGTTTTCCAAATTGTCCACCATATACATGAAGGGATGATCCTCCATCTCTCTCAGCTATTAGCTCCAGCTCCAGCTTCCACCCGGCTAAAAAGAGTGTCATCAATCTTAAGGGCATTGCCCATGCTATGCCCCTAAGATTGATGAAAATCTTCCATAATTGATCTGTGATACTACAATGTAGGAACAAGTGATTTACTGTCTCAGCTTCCTTTTCACACAAGAAACATCTTGAGCATAGTGTTATCTTCCTCTTAATCAAATTCTCACGAGTCAGGATAACTTCTTTAGTTAGAAGCAAATTAAATCATGCAACCTTATAAGGAATCTTGGTCTTCCAGATCTGTTTCCAAGGCCAAAAAGTATTCATTGGTTCTATCTGATTCAACAACTTATACCCTGAGTTGACTTTATAAAGTCCTTTAGGGTATCCATTCCACCACAAACAATCTACACCTCCTTGCATCCCTTGAGAGCTCTCTAGTTGTTTTAATAAATCAACCACTCTTGGGATCTCCCAATCATTCATCCCTTTTCTGATCTCCACATCTCAGCTATAGTATTGTGTTGATATTCGGCAAGGTCAAAAAGATCCGGGAACAATTCTTGCAATGTCCTTCCATTTGACTAGATGGAGATCTCTTTTTTCCTAGTTTCCTTGCTATAAGAAGAACCTCCCCCTCTTGTCTAGTCTCTAAACAACACCCGAAGGAATCGCGAAGAGTGATAGTATGTAAGTTGGTAGTGCATCTAAACTGCATTTACTAGTGTGAGTCGTCCCCAGAGATAAATACTGAATTATTAGTTCGGCCCACCAGTAACTTATTTAATTATCAATTGCTTTTCTATCATTGTAAGCTCAATATGCGGTCTTAAGACTTAGGAAGTTAACCCTCCGTTATAATCATCATCAAATGAGTATTAATTAAACTTTAAGTAGCATTAAGAGCCCATTTGGATTGACTTAAAAAAAGTAGCTTTTAAGTCAACAATAAAAAGTTAAACTTAGATGACTTTTAAGTCAAAAAATAAAAAGTAGGGGGAGACCTACTTTTGGTTTTTAACTTATTTTAAGTCATTTTAAACTTATTTTAAGTTATTTTTAACCTTTTCAAACACTTCCTAACTTATTTTAAGTAATTTTTTTGACTTATTCATGTTATTTTTATATTTGTCAAACACTTCAAAAAGTCAAAAACTGACTTAAAAGTAGGTTTGACCAACTTTTAAGCCAATCCAAACACCCTCTTAATTAGTTTGGGGCTTCACACTAGCAGCCAACATAAAACTAGCAAATTTCATGATAAATCTAGTACTTTTATTTATATGTGCATAATATTGGCATGCAATGAGTTTAAAGCACGGGGTGCTTATAACACCAAGTACCATGACACTTTTCTATATTTCATCTTTTTTAACAGCCTTGATAATAGGTCTCAAGCAGAGAGTTATTTTTTTTTTTTTTTTTCCGGATGAGTAAATTGAAGTCTGTCTCATCTGGTCCTTGAACTTCAATTAAAAGTAAGTTACCTGTGAATAGGATATAAGTTAGGCTTTGATGAAAGAATCACCTTTTCAAGCTTCAAATAGTTCTTCCTTGTCCCTTTTGTGCAAAATCTTCATGCCTACCGATGCAACCAAATTTATATAGAGACCGACCAGAACCTGTCCAGTATCTAAGACCAATGGTTACTTGCTCCAGCTTTCTCTTTGACTGACTGCACTTCTCAAGCTACACGTCTCCGTCTCCGATGCTATTGGAAATAGATATAGGATTTCGTTTGACAATCTTGTTAGTTAGACGATCATATTCATGACCTCTAATTCCATAGAAGTCAAAATGCAAAAATGAATTTGTTACTCTATAAGTCTGCATTAGTCATGTTGGATATTTATACCTGATTATTTGATGAATTTGTAAAGACGATCTCAAGACTTAGAAAGTTAATCATCCCTTATAATCATCATCAAATGAGTATTAATTCAACTTTATTCACACTGCAGCCAACATAAAATTAGCAAATTTCATGATAGATTAGTACTTTTATTTATATGTGCATAATATTGGCATGTGATGAGTTTAAAGCACGGCAACCCCAAGTACCATGACACTTTTCTATATTTTGAACTTTTTAAACTGCCTTGATAATATGTCTCAAGCAGAGAGTTTGTTTCTTTGTCTTTTTCTTTTCTTTTCTGGATAAGTTAATTAGAGTTTGTCTCATCTGGTCCTTGCACTTCAATTAAAAGTAATCGGATGTGAATTGGGCTTTGGTGAAAGAATCACCTTTTCAAGCTTCAAATAGTTCTTCCTTATCCCTTTTGTGCAAAATCTTCACGCCTACCGATGCAACCAAATAGATACATAGACCGACCAGAACCAATGGTTACTTGCTCCAGCTTTCTCTTTGACTGACTGCACTTCTGAAGCTTCACATCCACAATGTTAGGGGTTCTTCTGTGACTGTCTTTTCTGGTTGCCAAATGCAGCTGCAAGTTCCCAATTCTGCCGGTGATAGATGGTGTGGTGAAGCCTTGCAGCTACTCCGAGTTAGAAAATATTACTAACTTTGAGACTTGCTTGATTCAGTATACACAATCAGGCAGATTGTTCCGTGGAACCATTACTGAAGGATCTGAAAAACGATCAGTGATTGTAAAAACATGGGATTTTTTCCTTCCTTTGGACAGAACATATGCTTATCGTCCATCTAAATTTTGTGTATGTGTAGATACACTTTAATTTGATTTTCTTGTCTATTATTTTGGGTTGAATGGATGATGTCAAGAGTTTTTTTGTAGGATGAGATTGAGTTATATGAAACAGCAAATGTGCATCCACATTTGGCAAAGTTATCTAGGTACTGTTGCGATAGGAGGCTTGCAGTTGTCTATGATGAGGAACTTACCACGGTTTTGTCTGATGTGCTTCCGGCTGGTATTTAAGTTACCTCAAGTAGTATGTTGGATGGCTGTTTAGTATGAATTTTTGCATGCTTTTGCACCTCCTTTATCTCTTCTTTTTCTTGTTCGTCAGATGACTTTGGGTGGGATAAGCGGATGAATGTGGCAACTCAACTTGCAGATCTGTTGGCATGGTTGCATAAAAAGAAAATTGCAGTTGGCAGTATCACTGCTTCATGCATTATGACAGATAAGGTTCAGTTTAAAAGCATTTGGCTCTCTTCTCGACTTTATATTTCCTTTGGAAATCTGGAGATTCTTAATGAGTTACTATATTTATTTATTTTTTGCAGGAAGTGAATATTGAAGTGTTTGACTTTGGTTACATTTGCAATCGTGTCAACGAGGATTCTGTAATTCCTCTTGATTATGTTGTTGGCAGATATCCTGATGATGTTTCAAAAGGCATGTTTACTTACACTCCATCATCATCATCTCTGATGTTTCATATTATACATCAAAATTTTCCTAAAATCGTCTGCATAATGCATGATATGTAATACTTCATCTATTTTGTTGTTTGGTTCCAGATTTCCTATATTAAAGCCCACCACCACTTTTTTTTTTTTTTTTTTTTGTGTGTGTTTCTGCATATTCATATTGTGGACAAATAATTTGTCTGCTGAAAAACAGTTGTATTCTTATTTTCCTGGACCAATGCAGGTTGGCGTTGGACGATGAAATCTGATGTTTATATATTTGGTCTTCTACTGATGGAGTTGATAACCAAAACGAAGCTTGGTTCTAATCCTTCCGTTCTCGATAATTGTAAACCTGGCTCTTTTGTTCATAAATGCTTTGAAGATGCTGATGATCAAAGTGTATCTGATATCACGTTGCTGACTTGCCGTTGCGTGAGTGCTGATCCAGGCGAAAGGCCAACAATGAAGATGGTTTTAGACGATTTGGTTAAACTAAGGAAGATAGAGAAGAAGGTAGAGGGAAAACGAAAAAGAGATGAAAATGAGTCCACAATAGAATAAGTAAGTTTCTCCCTTCTTTTAGCTACTTTTTAACTTTTGTATTAACTAAATTGCAAGGTTGTTGCAATGCAAGTGATGGAACTTTATGAATGATCCCTGGTGGAGTTTGAATTGGAGATTTTCAAATTATTAGCTATTACTGTTTTAACTTTGTTCAGAAAGTCGCACAATGTGTCTCCATTTTTACTTTTTACAAAAATAGGCTTCTTCTTCACCATACTTCTCCAATATTAAAACCTTGTAATTCTTATTTGGTGGTGGGAACCACAAGTTACTGAATGAATAGTATAAAGAGAAACTTACGCTCTTTGCCCATATTTACACACTTTTGCCCATATTTTGAGTTTGTTATATGATTTAGTCCATATTTTTTCCTTGAGCCGAGGTCTATATGAAACAACCTCTCAATGTTTGTGTATTATCTACCTGTCCACTTTGTGGCTTGATTTCGTATTGTTTGATTAAATTAGTGATTGGGGATTGTTTGTGTTGGTATTTGAAAGTTCGTCTATTCCTACATTTATTCTTTGGTATCCACATTATTCCACTTGTGTAATATGAAGCAGACAAAATATGTCATTTCTTGTCAAAGTTTCAAGAAAGCTACCAAGCTCTTCTACAAGTTACTGACCAGTCGGTTGTTTATACATATTCATACAAGTGGTGGAGCTTACCAACTCACGGCTGAACTCCGAATCCTAGCGGAGGGGTCAATGAAAATCCCTACCCCTACCTGGACCTGCACGCCCGAAACAAAAATGCAACATCCCCAAGCAACGAGACATCAGTACGAATAAAAATGTATCGGCATGTAAGGCAGAAAATAGAATCATAAACAGATGCTATAAAAAGGGTAGTAAAGATACCACCTAAAATAGGAACTCTGATAGCCTCTGTGGCAGACATCCAACTGCATAGTATGCTCGTGTATTTATATGTCGTGAATACATATATATATTCCTACAATTATTTTTTGGTATCCACATTATTCCACTTGCGTAATATGAAGCAGACAAAGCATGTCATTTCTTGTCAAAGTTTCAAGAAAGCTACCAAGCTCTTCTACAAGTTATTGTTTTTGGTTGTTTATATATATTCATAACAATGTTTTTATGATCTTTTCGTGCGTACACATTTGTTTTTATATAAAGTGAGAGAGGCGGGGAGAGACTGCCCAGTGAGATACGAGAGTGACGAGCGAGAAATTTAGGGAGAGAGGCGAATGGCAACAATTTGCTACGGATTACAATTAAATCAAACTGTGCATATGTCCTTTATAACGACCTTTTAAAAATTATATAATAACCTTTTAAAAATTATAATGACCTTTTAAAAATTATATAATGACCTTTTAAAAATTATAATGACCTTTTAAAAATTATATTCAACACTACACGCTCCTTGATGCATATGTCATAATGTGAAAATTTTAGCAAATGCCAAGTAAAAAGCAATCATATATGGGATTCAAAAGTGTAACCTATTCACTAATAAAAAAAAACTGAAATTTTGTCAGTATAGAAATGGATATATATATTTAGATATGCTAGGAAGATGGCACCTACAAATAAGCCCAACTTGATATAATCCACACTAAATAGCAATTAGAATTGTTGTGGTGAGGTAAATCTTTTGTCTTTTTATATCCTAATTTTGACATGGCAATGCACATTAAAACTGGAGAAATTGAAAAGCCAAAGGTTTGGCTACTAATTAGCATTACGTGGGTGAAGTAATTACTTGGGCTTTATTGGAAATTATTATTATGTGGGCTTACTGTTTTTTTTTTTGTTAAAGACTTTAATAACATAACTGTTAGGCATTAACATTACCGTTAGTAAATATTTATTTTGTTAGATTTTTCTTAAACTATTTAATTAGTATAATATTATGAATTAAAAAAATAAAAAATAAATAAATAAAAATGCTGGCAGCGATTCTAGATTCAGGTATCATCATCATCATTCTTAATAAGTGGTGGTTTCGTCGTATATATATTAACATGAAGCCCCAGGACGACCAAGGGAAAAATAGGTAATTTCACGCTCACAAATTCACTATGTTGGTGCTTCTAGAATCATCGGTTTTTCAATTTTTCTCAGTCCAAAGGATTTCAATTCACTCTATGCACAAACACTCGAACATAATTCTAGAAGTTCTCTCTTTCTTCTTTCTCCTTTGTGCTCAAATTGGGTATATTCACTTCTAATTGTTGGTGCCTACAAGCTATCGCTGCTTCATTCAAGATGATGAAGCCCAATCGTTGAAGATGGATGCCATACCTATGAGGTGTTTAACAGAAAATCCGAAAAGAAAAGGGCAGATTCCATCACCATCAATCTTCTTGCTCCGTAGGCTTTAAATCTTCTTTCATTATATTTTATTTATTAATTCCGTTTTTTTATATCATTTTCATGCCCTTTGGGATGAACTGAATTTCATTCTCTGAAAATAAGGGTATTTATCTTCTGATGTTTCAATACTCTGTTTTAGTTGTTGTTTTCCTTTTGGGTATATGTATGTGTTCGTTAATAAAAGTTATTACTCCCTTTCGGTTGTTCTTTTGAAAAAACATAAGAAGCTATTTTCTTTTGTCCCAAAAACTGAACAACATATTACTCTTGAATGGTTCAGTGGAGTTAAAAAACGCTATAGGTAATTTCTTTCTTAAGGTTGGTGGGTAGAGTTAACAAATACTTGTGTGGGTATGCATTGTCGAGGTAAGTGTTAGGTGCTCAAACACTGGCTTGAACGCCATTTTTGGTGGAGTGATGCCCCTCATCCTATATAGGATGGTGTCCCGTGAAAAAGATGCTTATGCCAAGGTAGCAATGGTGGTTGAACAAATAATTGGCTCATGCCATATGTTTAAAATTATTGTGATGCCCATGCTCTGATGAAATTTATATTTGGAGTAAAACAATCTTTGTTTCACTCTCTTTTCAGAAAATAACCACCAGTAGATGATATGTAACTTGTTTCCTCCTCGGGCTGCATCTTTTACAGGTGAGAAGCAAGTTGTGGCTAACTATAACGAGTCCCTAATTAAAGATCACCATTCAGATTCAAATGAAAGGTTGGAAAGTGGATTAGGTCTTTGATCACATTTTGCTATTATGTATTCCAGCTATGCTTTGGCTATCTGGTATGGTGCAAGGTTCATCTCGGGAAAAGGATATACTGGTGGTCAAGTTCTCAATGTTTTCGACTCCAAGCTTCTCCATGAAGTAGCAAGCGATTTACTTTTTAAGGTACACCAATTTAACTATGCATAAGTTTGAGAGTGATTATACTAGATGCACTTGATGTTCTTATAATAAACTAATAATAGTATAAGTGCACTAATTTGACGGGGTTTCTCAAAGCTTGTAGTATTGTTAACATGTGCATAAGTATACTGTATTTCTGGTTCTCGATTATTTTTCGTCTCTTCTTTGGCCTTCCACCACTCCCAAATCCCAATTTCTCTAGCATTCCTTTTCTACTCTCTCAAAATTCAGTACAAAGAATTGAATGGAAGATTTAAAGAAAAAAACCCTAAGAGGCAAAAAGTAGGGTCAATCAACTCAATAATTCTTTCAGTTCTTTTCATACTTTCCAAATATAATAAATCTTATTGTTCTTTTAAGAACCTAATAATAGCATAAGTATACTATATCACCAGGCTGATTAGTTCTCCTTAATTGAACATAGATGATTCATGTATTAAGATATAGGTACAATATTATTATCCTAACTCCTCCTCTTACTCTTTTACGTTTCTTATGGTTGCATAGAGGTGATACATGATTTTTATATCCATGGGTGTGTAAAGAACTCTAAATGCTTAATGTTGGATCTTGACTTTATAATATTTTAAAACTTTACAAGCAACTTATTTAATACTACATAATATACTCTTGTACTTGTTGTATGGAGGTGATGAAAGTTTACTACAAAAGATTGAATTTTTTTTTTATGCTCCGTCAACTATACATATAGTTTATGACTTCAAGATCTCCCTTCTAAGTTATCAGAAACCTTATTTTGGACTATCTTCAAAAGTTGAGCTATGCAGCTGAGCTAATAATTGGACAATGATTTGCAGAGGTCGTGTCTGCCAGCTTGAGCTAAGATATTTCGCCAAAGTAGATCACATCAATTTGCCGAGTTGGATTTCACATACTGTTTTCCAATCCCAAGAATGTTAAAATTGTCGGCTGCCTAATGACACGGTTGAAGGCGTGCTCTGAAGCAGAGTTTTGTAAGCTTTTCGAACCTTGAGGTTTCTACTAAAGAATGCAGTGGCTTTGCAAAAGTTTGTTATCATAACAAAGAGGAGAAAATGTTTCACTTGTTTAAACAATTGTGTTTTCCGGCATTTATCACGATTGACTAAGAAATTGTTAGACAGTCAAAAATCATTAACAAATTTCGTGATTGTTTATCTAGAGATTGCTTAGCCAACCGTTATAAATAATCACGAAATTTGTTGTAGTGTTTCTAGCCACTGCAACAACTACATATTTATCAACAAAATATAAGGTGTATAGTTGTGAACCTTGCGCTAATTTGATGTGTCATATTTTTGAAATTCTGGTTGCGCCACAGAAGATGGAAGAATACGAGGCTGCCGGTATGAAGTATGAATCGATCCCCCAATCTATCGATTTAGCTTATAACAATATTCTTATTAGGATCATTATGTATGAAGTACAACTGAGTTAGAGTTGAATTGTGATAAGAAAACTTGGAATCTGTGGGCAAGCTAATTGGAAAACCACAAGTATCGACTATCGTGAAACAAGCACTTGATAGTTGATCCTGATCCTGTGGGGTTGGTCCTAAATATCTCAGGGCACGTAGGCTATAAGATGGATTCAATAGTTTTTTCTACAGTGGAAACATTGAGCACAAATTTATTCACAACTCTTTTTGGACTTGGATATTGGGCAAACATCCATAGTTTCTAGCACTATCTGACTATCCAAATGGTTGCTGGATTATTCCAATCCTCTGGATATCCTGCAGTAGTTGCAATGATTGGGAATTAGTTTTGCAAAGAAGAGTTTACTTATAATGGGTATTTAGAATGCTCACACTTCTGTTGGGAATATTATGGGGTCATTAGTTGCATCAATATTATTGAAATACGAATGGGGTTGGAATTCTTTATCTGTTCTTTTTCAGTTTCTCATTGTGCCTTGCCCATAACATACGTGATTTATTATGCCCCCAAGGCCTAGCTCAAGTGGCAAAAGGTGGAGGATTTGTGGCTTAGGTCGCAGGTTCAAGCCCCACACCATGCAAAGCGAAGCCCGGTATTTAAGTGGAGAAGGGTAGAGGGGCGGCCCCATTATCCACCGAGTTTAGAAGGCTGTGATTGGTCCAAAGGGCGGGTCACGGACGAATTTCTCGGTTATAAAAAAAAACATACGTGATTTATTATAAATGCTACACACTTTCATTCTAATCACAGTTGAAAAGTATTGTTCTTTCATCTAAATAGTCAGGGGTTAACCAACCTCAAGTGGTCCTTATTGGATGGAGCTTTCCATTTGACTCTTCCTAAAGAGTCTCATGATCTGGATACGGATAGCCAAGATTGTTTTGATGAAGAGGGATAGCCAAGATTTGCTGGAGGAATTTGAGAAAGTTGCTACTTATGGAGGAAATGGAAGTAGCAATTGTATTCGAATCTTCAAGCGCAGGGCTGGAAAAAAGGCGAGTCTTCTTAACTACCTACAGTTGAGATTTGTTTTTTTCCCCTCACAATCTTCTTATGTTATTCCATAATAGAAAATATCTTCCTTTTTTGAGATATTCGCTTATTAAAAAAGAACATTTTCTTGGGTTCCCGAATGAATGGAACAATCTCACTTGGTAGTGAAGGAACTAGGGAGTAGGGAGAATAAATTAGCAAATATGGTATGTTGGTTACTCCAGCTCTTTTTTTGCCTCAACGTTCCAGATTTACAAGTAAATTAATATGTACTATGTGTTAGTTTACCTGAAACAACTATTGCTTTAACCACATGATGTTGGTTGATCTTAGTAGATACTTTTACAACTATTCGGATTTGACATTACATCTTAGTATGATCGTGAGAAATAATAGAGGCTACGATTCCAAAAGCCTCTATGTAGTGTGTTATGCTTGGTGAGGTTCGTCATCTAGATAAGTGATTTTCTTTTTTTCCTTGCCATGTGAATTCCAATATCCATTTGCATACGGAATTAGAACAAATGAGCATGTTTATTATTATTACAGAACACATGTTATTCTGTGTTACTAAGCTCCTGTTAAAGCTAATAGTAGTTAGTTTTTCTTATATGGATTTCTCGTGTAGAACATTTCATTTTATGTGACAAACAAAGTACACAGAGAGCTAGCAAGTTGTAATAAATAGAAATGATCCTCTGTTCCCTGAAGTTTCATTTTGCATATTTAGAAATGTTCACAAATATAGTATTCTTGACGAAGAAGATGTACTATAGACATTACTATAATCAAGGCACTAAGAAGTTATAATATTAAGATGTAAAACAGGGATAGTACGCAAAGAGCTAGCAAGTTGTACATAAATAAAAATCTGTTCCCTGAAGTTTCATTTTGCATATTTAGAAATGTTCACAAATAGAGTATTCTTGACGAAGAAGATGTACAATAGACATTACTATAATCGAGGCGCTAAGAAGTTATAATATTAAGTAAAGAAGGATGTAATTATGTCAACTTAAAAAATAGAAGACATGTAAAGCTGTAATGTAATGTCAACAAAACTATATGTTATGGTGCAGGCCTCCGTTAGCTCTAAGATCTTAAACTTGACATTACATACATAACAGATCGTACCAATTATAAATCAAAGTCACTTGGAAGATGTTTTGTCATTATTTATTTGTCCGTTGGTATGCTCATCTCTTACTCAATTTTATATATATTGGATTGTTTCATTGATGCCTTAAAATGTTTTATGATAGTGCTTTCTGAAATATCTTATCGTAGCACTTTCTAGCTGGTCTGCTTGATTACAAGGTAGTCATTTTTTCTTTTGTTGAATCTTAGTAGTTGTAGACTTCCATTGAAAGATGAAAATTCACAAATTGAATATTTTCTACTTTATGTGCTTTTTGTCTTTAATTTCAAGCTTTTATGTTACATGATCAATCCTATTAGTTTTGTTCATTACTAAAATGAATCGAATCCTATCAAATATTTCTATTTCTCCTTTGAATTACTCATATATATCCTATGAATTTCATTTCGCACCGGAAACTATTCTAGGAGAAGTTCGAATCCGTTCCGTTCGGATATTGATTGGTCTTGGTTTGACATGGTTTACGCGTTACTGGTTAAGAGTTAATATCTCCATTAGCTAATTTGGAATAGATGAAGTGGATCTGTTGTGAAGTTAATCTGGAATTGATTTCCTCGATCTACTATCTGATTCTATTTCAAATGGCTTTAAATGGTGTACAATATTTACAATTCAAAAGAAGTAAGTATTAATTGACTTGATTGACGGTAAAAGAAAAAGAAAAAACCTAGAAAATCGGATAGTAACTTTGCATATGACAGCTTAGAACCTAATAGTACTGGAGAGTTAAATATGTAACCAATTGTTAAATATAAGTAATACCTGCCAATATAAAGAATAACACAAAATAAGCAATTCTACTTCAAGTCCATTTCCTTTTTATTTCTTTCTATATATGATCTCTGCCCTCTAATTTTAATTTGCAGTTTTTTCGTGGTAATTGCCAAAGCAATTGCTATGGTCATTGCTTTGATGTGTGGATGGCAAACAATAAAGTATTTGACTAATTAATTCTCGATTTTCATCACCTTCTGCAATTATCTTTTCCAGAGAAGCGCTTTCCAGGTATACTCTTAACAGAGGTGTTGATATTTGACTCATACGCAGAGGATGTTGAGCTTAAGCACGTCTAACGGAATTACTTCATGCTTCTACAGGTACTGCCATCTTTTGTCAAAAACTGCAAGAAACAATTATGAACATTATGCATGCATTGCTTCTCTTCTATAATACTCACTAATATTTATTTTTAACTTTCTTCTTAATTTCATTTTCTTTTAGTTGATTGGTGTTTACCTTCTTCGGGATGGTATTTCAAAACTTTTCCTTATATTGTTTTCAAAATAATAAAGAAGTTTGATGACTTTAATGTTCTTGTGATGAATTAGAAACTGTACAAACAATATCAATGATTTTGAGTATTTTGTCCAAGTGATATATTTATATCTTTTTCATATTGTAGTTAAAAAGTATTGTACTATCAAAGATGTTTATAGAAGTTATTGTTGATGGTTACGACTACTTCACACATAAATGAAAGTGATATGTTCCACTTTTATTTAAATCCAATTCCATCCACAAAGTTAAATGGAATTGTATAGTATCTCTACTTTTTTTGGTGTAAACAGCTTTGTATAGATGATATAGATCAGATTATAGATTTGATAGGAAATCTGTAATTATCCCTTTTTGGAGGTAGCCATCATTAAGAATTCAACCTTACCAGTTTTAAAAAAAAGAAAGATATGCTCCACCCATGTTGATACATAAGATAATTATTTTTAATGAATTTTCTCAGTGATACTTGACTATCAAGTTCAATTATATGATTCTCATGATTTTGCCTCGGGGTTTCATAAATTTCTTTCTTCCAAGAAGGAAATTTAATTGATTGATATGCTGAAGTCTAACCTTTTCATTTCAGATGATTGAAAGTATGTGGAATAAATAGCTCTGAATAAACCTATAAATGGTAATAGAACAACCTTTGAGGTCTATACATTTACTTAAAGGTTAGATCTTCTTATATATATATATGAGAAACATAATTTGAAAGGCTCATCTTACTTATTTTCACATTATGCAGGTTATAGTAAAATATGTTGCTTTTGTAAAATGCTTGACCAAGAGGATTATGACACTATGTGGAGTTATCGTTGTCATGTGTCTCTTGTCTAGCTCCGTTGGACCTCTAAAGCTTTATATTACTGAGATGGATATTTATGTTCTGAGGAAACAGAAAAATGATCAACGATGGAGCTTCAGAGATCTTGGATGGATTCTTTGTCTATCTATGTATGCCTACAAAGGTGTTCTTTAGTGTAAACCTATGTTGTTTGGATTCTTCAAAAATGTCCCAGGAATATGTTTCAGATTTGTCAAACGTAGTGTATTTTTGGAAAATCCGACACGGATGAAAAGTGAAGAATTTGCGGAACTAAGGTGTAAACTGAAGTACACATCAAGCAATTTACTTATATATAGAATTTGCTAGCGCGTCAATATATTAAGATATACGAGCTATGCAATTTTAACTTTTATGTTTTCTCCATGTGTTACATTTTCATTCTTCTAATTTTTACAACTTATCCTTCATCACTATGTAACTATGCAAAACATCTTTAAATTGATAACAGATCGAAAATATAGAGGTTGGAGCACGGGCCATTACCATCTAGTATATATTAGCACGGGCCCAACATGATTATTAAACGTAACTCTGCAGATTTCCCTTATTTCTTTGACATGTTATTTTGGATACTAATGTGATATCATAAGTTCAATGTATCATATTATTCTTAATTTTGAAACGATGATATGCAATTTTTCAGCCCTCATGCCATAACCATTTTACTCATAAGGTAGAGCTTGACTTCGCGTTTGAATTAGTCATGTTTTCAAATTAAGTTGACATCTATCTCTATTCAGTTGTCTTTTAGTTGAACCTGCCCTGATAACTTTAGACACCTCAGTAATATTCTGTGTCTGGATAGTAATGTTTAAGTTCTTTTTGAACACCAAACACACGAGACCAAAAAAAGAAATGTAGTGAGTTTATCTACTGCAACGTTCTATCCATACTGAATAGAAATACATATATGGGAATAACCAAAAGACGGTGCATAGTGAAGAAAAACTACACTGGGTCTATGTATGACACAAGGTAGACCAGAATGTCAATAGGAAAGGGTGTTTTATGGTTAAGACCTAATACATGGTACTTCTCAAAAAGTCACCTCCACATTGTCTGCAGTGGTGAACAATGCTTCACCATTTCATTAATGCCAAAGACGTCAGTCCACTAATAACAAAACATTTTGATTCACATAAATTTTTCTAGGGCATCTGGGTTATTCTTATATCTGAAATGATGACAAATTAAACCAATGCGTGCAATATCAGTACTTGTACTATTGCAAAAAATATAGTCGACTAATCAACGTTTCCATCTTCATCTTACCATTAGTGCAAAACACATATTTGTACCTATATCAGAAAAGAGTATTGTAGGCTAAAGCTCCCGATTTACTGGACTTAGAGCTACTAAAATTATCATTAAAAAGAAAATACTTGCTGATATAGAAATACCATCTATTGACTACAGTTTTCGAGTATTTCCTGGGAGTAACAATGTCACACAAGTAAATATGAGAATTAAGAAAGGTGTCTTCTACTTGCCAGTTAAACAATTAACTTCACTTGGTACAGTCAGATGCTAAGTGCTCAAGTCTATGTTAGTGTTCTCTCTTTATCATATATCACGAGACATATATACAATTTTAGGCCAATTGATACAACTTAGGATAGCATGTCGTAGAGCATTCATAGATGTAGAATGAACATTTAAGCTAATCTTTACCAGCTTTCTATTTCTTGATTTAGAGTATTGAATCTTGAAACTGCATTGTGCTTTACACATGCATGAAACAATTACTCTAGTTAAAGCTAACGAAACAGTTACTCAAGTTAAAGCTAAATGTTGGAAGTCTTGTGTTTGAATTAAAAAATAAATAAATGTAAATGTGAGTCTAAATTTCTTTCACCTTGCGATACATGATCTCATAGTAGGCCACGAAAAGTAAGATGGTATAGTAATGAAAGTGCAACCAAACTTGCACTACTACAGTTTACAGTTAAAAACAAAGATTAGAAGTCTTGTTTATGAATTAGAAATACTAAAGGTAACTCTTCTTGAAGTCATTAATCTATCAGACAACAAGCTAACAGGAAGTATCTCTGCAAGCATAGGGGAGTGTTCTTACTTGAAAACTTTAGAGTTAGAGAACAATGATTTGTCTGTCTCAGTCCAAATTGCACTTAAACGACAACAAATTGATCCAGATCCAACAAACTAACTTATTTTAAGTAGGTATAATTTCTTTTAGCTATTGACTTAAATTAAAGATCAACTCATTTAAAAGACAAAAATAAAGACTTGTTCTCAGCTATAACATATTGATCATCTTCTTTTCCAATACTTATCTATTTGTTTTGGGAAATTGATGTTATTGCTGTAAAGATTTATTATGCATATGAAAACATCCACAGATCACATAAATAAGAGAAAGTAAAATTTAACCAATAGACAGAGAAGGAAAGTAAATAACAAGTAACATATGCGCTAAGAAACAAATAAGATGTACTGACATACATACTTATGTTCTATTTTAAATTGTTAATTATTGTAGTTTATAGCACCGTTGAAGTATTTTTTAAATATATAACAAATTAAAGAGGATAAATAAGACCAATAGATTAGAACAATTGAAGGCAGTAAACTAAGTACATGGCAACCAAATGTTTTCCAGCTGTTTTAATATTAGAGGAAAAGATCATGAAAGAAAGCAAAATAGGCTAGAAAAGAAAGCAACACCTTTTGTTTTCCTATTGTTCGTCGAAACTCCCAACAAATAGCAGCTCACGTTGTTGCAAGCAAATCCAACAAGTGACGTTCACACATAAATTAAAAAACAAAATAAATAAAAATTGACTCTAAGTAGAAGGTGGTAATTTAGGATAGAAAAGAAAACATTGAAGAACACATAAACCCAGCAAATCAAGCCAAAAACGCACCACCAGTAAGAAAGTTTAGCAAATCTAAGAAGCAACAATTGAGATTGAAAAGAAAACCCACAATATCCATGAAGAGAAAACACGGGAAATGAGATGTACCCTTTCCTTGTTGTTGCAAGGAGCAAACCTTTCTAAAATTGGGATGAAATGAGGCTGTTGTTCTTCATGGAACATAAAAGTAGGATTTTGAGAATAAAAAAAGAAATTTACATGTAACGTATCTAATTTCAGCCTTCTGGCACGTTTCCTATCCATTTGTTTACCTTGCATTAAGAGCTCCAAAATAGTAAGAGAACTCTTCAATGTTAGTGACATCCTCGATAGAGCATTTGGTGCCACACCTTGCTCAAACATATCAGCCACTTCTCATGTTTAATGCAGTGAGCCTCAAGTCCCATCTCTCGCAATAATAGATGGTAGAATAACTATAAAATTCAGAATTTGAAAATTTTTGGACGTCATGTAAGCATTTGACAAAGAAGGATTATCATCATCCTAAAGAATAACCAATAATTATGTTAGCTTCAATTCATATGACTAATATGCTATACCTATTAAATTTGTGAGATTCAAGAACACTAAGTTTCAACCTACAGTAACAAAAATCAGAATTCTCCCTGCAATTGGAAAACATGAAGCAGGACAAAGAAGAATATAAGAAACATATATGAAAGTCGACAATTGGAAAACTGTTATTAAATCTCACTCAAGGTTCAGATAAGATAATCAAGCTGAACCACAAAGGAATCATCAATTAATTTAACTTGTTGGCCTTGCCAAAGACAATTGGAAACCAAATATAATAAATATGTTGGAAATATTTTCTTGTTTGGTGGGTAATACAAATGTATTGGGGAGATGCTTGACAATCACTATCGATCTTTTTATAAAAATGCAAGCAGGGAAGGTTGTGAAGCCTATATAGGTAATTTTCAGGGCAAAGTGGAAAAAGGGGGAAATTCTCGATAAGGATCAACAGAAAAGAAGAGAGCAACCATACTTTTCAAGCTAGTTCAGATAGCAATAAGAGACCAGGCAAATGTTTCATGCAATAGCATGAAAGAATTTCTACTAAACTGAAGAAGCAGATTACTCATCGGGTCTTAGAGTCTTTCATACAGTAGACGAGAATACCTTTCATATGAATCTCATATTTACACCAAATACTCAAAAAAATTCAAAATTAAGTCGGAAAAAGTGAACTTGAAATGCACAAACAGAATAACATCTCAAATAACTTAATATGTTTGAATATCAACATATTAACCTTATTCAAACATAATAATCAAACATCTCACATGAACTAATATGCTTCGATCTAATTAATCAAAATGTTGAGGTATAATGGATAAAGATTACAATTTAACGGGATGAGAAAATAATAAAGTAAGATGTTCAGTGTATAATACCTAACCTGAAACTTTATAGTTGACCAACCGTGTTTGTTATTAGGTTGCGTCGTCTCATAGGTTGCTATTTGCCTATACTACCCAATTCAGTGACATTCCGACGTTGGCTTATGTAATTTATTTGCCACCTTATTTTCTTGATAGAAGACTTGATGGTGTTGTGGTAACAAAGGAAATGAACTACATCATATGGAGAGCGTAAAATGATGCATCCCATATGTAGATGCATAAAAGAACTGGAAGTAATAGAGAAAAGTGATGAAGTGACCAACAACAACAACAACATACCTAGTGAAATCTCACAAAGTGGAGTCTGAAGAAGGTAGAGTGTGCATAGGCCTTACCACTACTTCTCCGAAATAGAGATACTATTTTCGAGACAGGGAAGCATTAACTGATGGAAGATCAACATGCTGCTTGAGGTCTGTTGGAGCAATTGGCAGAATAAATAAATATTCAACAATGAAATGTAAACCAAAGGACCTTACATATAAAAAAAAATAAGAAACTGAGAAAATTTCAACATCATTAGACTGTCATGAAGTGTCATTTCCTTCCCTTTTTTTGTCCTCCAAAACTTTTGCGCTATTTATTGAATTATTCAATCATGTAAATAGTCTAGCAACAAAAGTCTAAGCTACAATTTTATTGTTGTCATTACGGTAATAATGGAAATGAAAATGAAGAACTCTAGATATCATATTAAAGGTCAAGAATGAAACAATAAGCAAATATTTTCTTTTTGTTTTCTACAAGGAAAAAAGAACTTATCATAGCATAAAATACTCCAGAAGAAGCTTGATAAATATAAACGTATTACATGTTCTCTCCTATTGCGGAACATAGAATTTCATTAACTTACCGATGGTGTTGAGTGACACTTTCTCACCTCGAGTTTCATCAGCTTTGTTTCCCCTACTACAAGCTCAATATTTTTTTCACTGTAAAGTTAAATCTTTGAAATTAGAATAAATTACCTTACTAAAATGGGCTAAGCCAACTATAATTTAGATTACAAATTAATCCAAAGGCAATCAAAATAATTGACACAACATGAATCCATTACTAACTTGTGAAATTTTTACTCAGAGAGCATGTTCGATTCTTCTTAGTAAGGACTATGCAATTGACACAAAATAGTGAATGAGTACATGCATATACAAAATCAGTTTAAAAAAACCTGAAGGCCAACAATGATGGAGAACAAAAGAGAACACCAAAAAACCCTAGAACAATACCCACTACAATCTTCTCTGATCTCCAAAACCTCGCTGACCTCTCCAAAAACATCCTTTTAGGAATCAAGAAATTTGACACCAAATATTCAAAACAAAACATGCATGAGTAGACACAACTAATCATAGAATAATCATTACAGAATTCATATCTTCTAATAGTAGTGACGCGAAAACATAAAATTTCAGCCATGGAATTATTTTGGGAGAGAAGAGGCAAAATCGCCAAAGCAATACTACCTACCCGTTAGTGATCAGAGAGAAAAATTCGAACCAAAATTGAAACCTCTGAAAAAGAAATCGACAAAAAAAATAGAAAAATCAAAGCCCAAGCCAAACAGGAGCAAATAAAGATAAATACTTGATGAAGAGTTTTGGAGGAAGAGGTTGATTTTGATTTCATAAATTAAAGAGGAAAGGAGTAGAGAAAACAGACACACATACATACTACTTGGCTGGAATATTATAACTTTTATTCAATGACTAAAATATCCCAACACATAGTACAATTTTTGTGGCTATGTTCAGGAGTGCACGTGGTTTGCTTACAAATTAAATAACAATACACGTGTCAACAGGGAAAAGATGAAGGCCCATGTATAAGGTACCATCCACAGAGCTTTTGGTACAACTTGTTAAAGCTGTGTTGGTACATCAAACTCCCATTTCTAAATTAAAAAAAAAAATGATGATGATGACTAGGGGGTGAGTAAGCAAAAAAAAAAAAGACTAGGGGGTGAGTGCCCGTGCCAGTTTGATATTGATGTGGAAACAAAGAAGGTGTCGTTATGTTTTAAATATGTTACATAAAACTTTTGTGCAAAGTTATACAGAAAGCTTACTGTGAAAGAGAGTACAGTTGCACGTAGGGCTGTTGAAGTTGGATTTTGAAATGAATCAACAAAAGTGGCCTGGTGTCGTTATCTGCCAAAAAAGGTCAAGAGTTTAGATGTCGCTTGAGAAGGTGATTATATGTAAAAAGTTTGCTGACCTTTGTATCATGGCAGAAACTGTGCAAAGACCAGAACAGTATATTAATATAAGTAAATATGTAGATAAATGGAGGAACTTAGGTAAAATAAAGAACAGCACAGTATATTCATAAGCCAATAAGTAGAACACATAAATGGAGGAACTTACGTTTGTCAGTGAAGAGAATAGCCTTTGTTTCCTTAGCTGGAGAAATGTGAGCTCCAAAATCCTACAGAAGGTGAAGTAACCATCCATTATATCAGTCATAACTAAAATTTAAACGAAGATTTTATTTCTAAAATTACTCTAATTAGCAGAAAAGTCAAATGGCAGGTCAAGGGAAATAGCAAAAAGGTAAAAGTGCAAATAATAGATTCATGGCACACACAAATATATATGTTGACACATTAGATTAGCATCTTACAGCCTATGATGATTCCCCAATCTAGCTGTCTCTTCAGTAGACAAGGTTTTAACGAAGAAGAGTTTGTTGTTCTTTCTGGTTGGCCACTTTAACGTGTGCTACAAATTTTAAAAAAACTCTCCTTTCTTGTTGAAATATGTTGCACTCATGTATTGAGCAGGCCTTTTTTTAATGAACTTCCAACAACATAGAAGTCACATAAACTGGAGGTTACAACTTGAAACTTCCTTTTTAGCATACATAGACATAGATAGACAGCTGCTAGGGACCAATCACAACGTAATAATCTAGGTCAAGCAAACATTGTGGCATATAAAATTGGTATCCAGAAAAAAGGACAATTTCTATTTATAGAGCAAACCACTATCACAGCAAAGCAAGAAACCCCAGGAAAACAAAACAGTGAGGAATAGATGATTCAGTCAACAAGTCAATATTACAGCTTCAATTTTTTCTACTCGAATTACATACAATTTCAGTTCGTAAGTTCCTTGATTATCAGATCCACATTTGACAAGTAAATTGAAGAGATAATGGAAGCAAACACAATTGAACTATTACTTTTTCGCGAGTCGCACACGTGAACATTTGGTTGTTCATATAAATTTTTCGCTAGTGTCAACTATCAACATCTATGTATCACTTTTAATAACTCTTTCGCCAGTTTAACACGTGAACAATTGGTTGTTTTGAAGTTCTCTTTTTCTTTTGCTACCCAACTATTACCATCTATGTATTATAAGAGAAATACTAATGCTTTTATGTTCTACTGGATACCGCTGGACAAATCATACTTAATGTTTGAGAGTCAAGAGTCCTAATAGACCAATAAGAGTGACAGCGAAGAAGAAAACAGAGAGAACCAAAGGATTGTTTATTGATTGCAATTACTGTGAGAAAAAACTAACTCAGAATGATATCGTCACCTGAAATAACAACCTACTAAGAGCAGAACTTCGGTATAATTAAACACAGTTGAACTATTACTTTTTTGCGAGATTTATACGTGAACATTTGGTTGTTCTTCTTTTCTTTTCCTACTTGAATTATCACTATGTGCATATCATTCGTCAAAGCTTTTTCGCAAGTTTCACCCGCGAACAATTTGTTCTCCCTCTATCCTCCTTCTTTTGGATCTATAGAACTCTATTTACTTCCCTTGCCCCTTGCTAATGGAACATACTCTTTGTTTGTGATGCTGATTTTGCCTAATATGGTCCTGTCAATGCATGTTTGGATCAACTAATAATTGATTAAGTTCAGTAATGACTGATTAGTCTTAATATACTTATTTTGAATGATAATTCCTCTCCGACTTCAAACTTATTAATATCTAATGTAGTTAACGTAGGTGTATCGTTGACGACAAAATTCAACACAACAATACTGATTGATCCGCCTTTTCCACAATGTGAGCAACTACAAGCATGGTACTACAACACCCCTTAATATATTCTCACTATCTTTTTTTTACATATCAAATTAACATTACTGTCTGAGACTCAGAGTCCTAATAGACCAATAAAAGTGACAAAAAAGTAGAAAGCAGAGAGAACCAGAGAGTAGTTTATCGTCACCTAAAATAACAACCTATTAAGAGCAAAACTTCGTCAACTCCACACTGAACTTCTTTTCATTACTACACGTACCTACTATGTAATTTTAAGTTGAAGTAAGTATAACCGGTAAAACCAGGAACTATATATCTTACCTATAGAGTACAAACTTGTCACTATATTGTTACAAACGTAAACCTCCAAGCAAACTATTACTGAAATACAATGAAGAACTCAAGTTGGAGATAGGTAGTTTCTTTATCCCACACTTCAATATTATTATGAAATACATATTTGGGGTTTTCTGTGTCAGAAGAGGATCCTTTTCCCCCCTTCTATTTTTTGTTGGTTAGCATTTTTTATACTTTATATGAAGTTTTTGAGGGTTCTAATATTGCAGCTCCTACGTTTTGTCAAGGTCTGACAATTGTTTGCGCAACTCAATAAATTAAAGCTCTTGCAGAAAGGAACTAACTCGGAAGAAAAGAAGTCATCAGTAACTCAATAAATTAAAGCTCTTGCAGAAAGGAACTAACTCGGAAGAACAGAAGTCATCCAACACGATCAAATTAAAGGCAAATAAAAAAAAATCTGCAGCACCAAGAATTTACAGAAGAAAAATCAGGCGATGCACTATGCAGAAACATAAACATCTCAAGCGAAAAATGCATAATTGAAAAGATTAACTCTACCTTTTTGTTTGTTCGCAAAAGAGAACCTCTGAAGACTGAAGAAAGGATCATGAAAGCAAGAAAGGAAAGCAGACTAGGTAAGAAAGCAACACCTTTTGTTTTCCTATTGTTCGTCGATATTCCCGACAAATAGCAACCTGTGTTGTTGCAAGCAAATCCAGCAGCCGAAGTAAGAATCTTACCTAATGATTTAGTTGTTTCAGGCATATCATCGAACACCTTTGGTTCATCAATCTTCACCCGAAATTATTACAACTGGATCAAAAGGAGTAAACAGCAATACATGCATACATAAAATGTAGCAAAATATTATTCGAAACCATGTCAAATTCAAAAGGAAAAAACAAAGAGGAAGAAGCAGTAAATCAAAGAAGGAAGCGACAAGGGAAAAATGTTAGTAGCTTTCATTTGCAAAAACTTGCAACAACAGTGGCAAGAGGGAAAGGAAACCACGTGGAAACCCAATACGCGGAGCTTGTTAATAGGTCAGATTAGAGCAAATGACGGAACTATCCCAGTGGTCCGACGAAACCACCACTTATTAAGAATGATGATGATGAGATGATGATGATGAGTAATAATATAGAAGAGCTTATAGCGCTTACGTGTGTGTCAGCACCACAAAAATAAAATTTTTAAATAATTAAAAAATATTAATTACATGTAATAAGATTAAATAATAAATTACTGTTTTATTTTTTAAATAGTTTTAAAATTTAAATGTATGTGATTCCTTTTTTTGTAGAAAAATATTTTTAACTATCTTTCCACAACCTTCATATTGATTGCAAAACAAATGCATATAATAATAAGGGAAAATACATAAAAAAAAAACTCTGAACTTGGCACGAAAACTTACTTTAATACTTAAACTACACGGGTGTTTATATACCCCCTTAACATATTTGATGTGAATTATTTTCAACCCTCCGAACACCAGCCTCGTGCGCGTGTTGATACAGCTTGGAACTGCGCGTAATTCATCTTTTAACATTTTTTAAAAATAAAATTTGACCCTCCAACGGTAATATCCGACCCATTACGTATTTGAAGACCCATCTTCACTTTTAAAGAACCCTAATTTCCTCTTCTTCCTCACCAACCCAATCATCCAAAAATGGTGTCCTAATTCATTATTTTTTTCTTGATTTTTCTCAAATCTTAGCTCTTCAAACCTAAAAGTTGAATCTTTGAAGGA
>JAJOOS010012247.1:0-29209 GCA_029582725.1 Solanum chiquidenum
TCACGATCATTTGGATGATAGTTCAAGATTGGAGTCCTTTTCGCTGGATCAAATTCTAAAGAATTTAAATCAATTTCTTGTCTTTGAGAAGAATGGAGTGGTACTTCTGATTGGTTGGCATTTTCTTCCCGTGTAAGTTGACTATTAGAAGCCAAATTTGATTTTGGTACTTGGAAAAAATAGTTCTTCACTGATTTTTGAGACTGAATTGTAAAACAAAAATTTCATGAGAAAAATATATAATTGCAAATGATAAATCAATCCTAAACAAAACAAGTAAATATAAACAGAGCATTATGATGGCTGGCAATCAACAGAGGAAAATAAATACAAGGTGTAAGAAAGTAGGAACTTACCGTTGCCATGACCAGAACGTAGATTGACGCTGAGCAATGGCGATTGAAGTCTGAAGAAGACTGCACGATGCAGTCAGCGAACAAAGACGACTTTTTTGGACTCTTCCTCTTCAAAACTTTTGATTTTGGAATTGGGGATTTGTTTAATCCCTAGACTCTAAATCCCTAAAGTGTATTTTTTTTTTTAAAAAAAGTAAAATATTAAAGTAAACTTAATTTAAGTCAATGGTTTAAAAATTGGAGGAAAAAAACGTTTAGACAAAAAAGTTACATAACTTACAGTTGTCAAAAAGTGAAAAAAAAACGCTGAAAGACTTTTTTTAAAAAAAATACTTCAGCAAGGTTCGAACTCCCAACGCCTAGGTCAATGACAAGGCAGAACTTTGTAGCCCTGAACCGCTGAACCAACACTTCAACTTGGTTCAGGAGTGTCAATTCTAATATATATAGGTATAAAATCAGAATTTGACTTACCTATACAACGTAATTTTCCGATGAAGGGGTGTCGCTTGACACCCCTCGGGCAAGGGTAGCTCCGCCCCTGCTTCATACCCATTTGAATGCAAACTCATATTGGTATAAATTTCTATCTCTTTTACATGTCTAGCTAAAACCCCAATTCTTTGGGTGTGATTTTGTGAATATGGGTTAGATTATCTGTTGGGTCTTGCTTGTTGATGATTTATTTGTTGTTTAGATGTGATTTTGTTTAGTAGTTGTGGTGGAACTTAATGAAATTGTAGCTGCAAATACGATTTCACCTTTGTATTTTCGACTTGCTCGAGAGAGAGGTCGTAAAACTAAGACTACTAAATCGATGGCCGGTGGGATTGGGTTGGCATGAGGTTCAGCTCGAGAGAGTGAACCCTAGTCCTTCTCCCACACACTCAACTCGAGAGAGTGAGTCGGCTAAGGCGGAGGTTGTTCTTCATTCGGTACCTCGGTGTTTGAGAGAAATTGAGTTGATTCGGGATAAGTTGCTCGAGAGAGAATTTACTCCCACTATAGTCAAGCCTAGTCATAAATATTCAACGAATTTATTATCATAAGCATGTACCCAATAGTTTAGTTTATCCCGTAATCCTATCACATCCCAAGAACCTCATCTCCTTAATTAGTACTCTTTGCATTTTTGTTGTTTTTGTTTACTTGTGACAAACCCCCATTGATAATTAACGCTTGTGTCACCCCTCAGATTTAACATGTTTGTATTCGAAAATGTTTTTAGCTATGACTAATTAGAACTAAATTTTATTTTTCTATTAATTCTCAAACCCACTCCCTTGGGACTCGACCCCAACCCTTGGTTAGGTTACTTTACTATTGTACGATCGTAGACACTTGCATTGGAAGTTGTATCTTGATTACGCAAATATCAAAATGGCACCGCTGCCGGGGAGTGGTGTTATTTGAGAATTCTTAGATTAGTAAAAAATTGTTCTTCTTCCTTGTAGTTCACTTACTTAATTTTCAGTTTTGTTTCTATTGTTTGTGTTGAAAAGAGAAAGCATGAGTGTTAATGGCAGCAACGGCAGCCAGGTGGGCCACCAAGACGACATCGGAAATCTGAACGATGTCCAAGAGCCTAACATTAATGACCCCCATCTCATGGGAGATATTGAGGCCATCCGTTTACCTCCAGCCGAGGGAAGTGCAGTGTTCCACATAACGAGCACCATGTTGCAACTCTTGCAACTAAAGGGACTTTTCAGTAGATTGGCTCATGAGGATCCTCATGAACATCTTCGAAACTTCGTGGATGTGTGCGGACCATTCTCTTTCAAAAACATCTCTCAGGAGTTAGGTTAAGGCTATTCCCTTTCTCGTTGATGGGAGAGGCATGCAAGTGACTGGCAGAGTTGCCTCGTGAATCCATCACTTCTTAGGAGGAATTGGTAACCGCATTTAATGTGCAATTTTTCCCTCCTTCGAAGATGATGACTCTTCGGGATAGTATCCAAAGCTTTAATCATTTGGAGGGTGAGCCAATCCATGAGACTTGGCTGCGATTTAAAAAGGTTGTGCTACAATGCCCCACTCATGGTATGCCCGACAATGTCTTGCTACAGTACTTTTACCGAAGCTTGGATTCGGTAAACAAAGGTGTTGCTGATCAACTTTCACCTGGAGGCCTGATGCAGCAATCGTATGTAGTAGCAACCCAACTCTTACATGGCATGACGACCATCAATAAGGCATGGTACACTTGTGAAGACCAAGTCTCCCCTCTCACATTCAAGCTATCCAAGGAGCAGATGGAAAAAGATAATGAGAGAGACCAAAACATGGCCAAGATCATGACACAGCTTGACATTTTATCTAAAAATGTCATGGGGGCTGGTGCCCGTGGTGTCAACGTTAAGGGGGTCGGGTGTGCAAATCCTGAGGAAGCGAAATTTGAAGCCTTGTATAATGAGGAAGTGAACTTCCTAGCCAACCAAGGCGGTGTTATCGTTCAAACTACCCAAGGCAAGGGGATAACCAAGGTTGGTCTAGAGATGAAGAATGGAAGGATTGTGAATGGAGAGACCAAAATCCTAATTGGAAGGATGAGGAGAAGTATATGCCTCCCCACGAGCGCCAAAAGCCAAAAGATTCGGAGGGTGGTAGGTCTGAGGATATGCTTTATCGTATCCTTAATAAAGTTGAAGGGTCAGACAAGATCTTGAAAGAGATGAAAGAGGATGTGTCGACCCTTAGCCAAACTGTTACCTCTCATTCAGTATCAATCAAGCAGTTGGAGACCCAAATGGGTCAGATGTCGTCTCACCTAAATCCGAGACAGAAAGGGGGTTTGCCTAGTGACATTATGCTCAACCCCAAAAATGAGGTTTGAAGATGGACTTGCGTCGTGCCACGACGTTAACGAAGGTGTTGTTTGGGAGGCAACCCAAAACCATTTATTGCTTTATTTTGCTTTGATAAAATAATGGTGTGTTGATTGTGAAGATGGCAGTGTGGAGACTAAATGAAAAGTGCAGATTGGTGAGTTACAGATCCATTCCGCAAATCATTGAAGGGTTCGGCGACCCCGAACCAGACCACTGTTAGACTCAAGACAAATTTACATTGGAGTCTGTAAAACTCAGTGAGTACAGGAAATTATTGGCGAATCGCCGATCATGTCGGTGATCCCGACGGACATCGTCGTTTGTACCCCCACAATAACTGGAGGTTTTGTAAAATTCGGCAAAGTAAATGACTACTCGGCGCTACGCCGAGTGGTTTGGTGATCGCGACTAATGTCGTTGAATGGGCGAAAACTAGACGGTTTTTTAAGCCAAAGGTTTAAAAGCTTCGATTTATTCCTTTTCCCTCACTTTTTCACCTTCCGAAACTCACACCTACACTCTAGTTTTACATTTCTTGCATTTTTGGAGTATTTTAGTATCAAATTGTGTTGCAAGTTGGATTACATTGCTTTCTAGCATCTCAATATCCATTTGATCGGCATAAAAGGTTGGTACTTAAAACCCCGCATTCATTTTGTCGAAATTGTACTCATTTGCAATCTGTTAATCTTTGATAATGTGCGATGGGCCTCTCTGGTAGGATTAGAATATTAGTTCGCCTGTTGGGTTCGCAAATTTTGCCCGTACTAAGTTAAATAGTTAATTCCTAAAGGTTGTGCTTTAAATTGGATGAAAAATTATGGGTTGTGCATGATTTTCACTAGGTTTAAGCCTAATTTGAGTTGTGCATGCCTTAATTTTGTTTTTGGGGGTTGCGGGGTTGAATTCGGGAAGTTGGGTCGAAAGCAGGCACGTTGGGTCATTTGGTGAGTTGGGTCGAGCTCGCCGAACCACTCGGCGATTCGCCTAAAATCCCCATCTCGCCTTTAATTTAATGTTTAATGTGATGTTGAATTCTGTAACTTTCGGCGAGAAGCATGATGTCACCGAACGCATTCGGCGTCTTGCCGAAAGACTTTTGGTTTACCCTTCGTCTGCACCCTTGTATTCTCTATGCATTGCACTCGGCGAACCTCCTAAGTAGTTGCGAGCTTCGCCAACTGGTTCGACGAAGTGATTCTGCAATTGAATTGCCTTGCTTTTGTCTGAATACTTTCTAACTTTTTCTCGAAGCTTTGCAAAAATGGCTATACCGAAAGTAGCTGTAAGAGATGCCACCCCGACAAACAAGAGCAATTTCAGGAAAAATACAAAGGCAACAAATCCTCCCAAAATATATAATGAGGGCAAGAAGCCCAGTGCCAGCAAGAGAACAAATCTCCAAGACCCCACTCTTCCCTCATGGAGATGTGGATTCTTCACAGCTATCCACTCCTTGTTGGCGGCTCATGACTTGGACAATCTTAGTAAGTCACCTGCCACTGAATATTCTAAAGAAGCTCTGGGGGCCATTATCAAATTCCAGGTTGACACATCGGGCACTGATGCCCAGACAGATGGAGTGACTGTGTAGACATGATTTTTCTCTACCTCCATCTGTATATTTCTTTATTCTAAATTTTGGATATTCTGTTATTTGCATTTGAGGACAAATATTTCTTTATTGTGGTGGGGTGAGGCCCACCTTTGTGTGCCATTCGTGAATCGTGTTTTGTTTGAGTATTTGGGTTGTGAGCTATAATGTTGTGTTAATACTATTTTTGTGGATGTTTGAGCTTGTGGCTCCTTTTGTTTTAAATTATAAAATGATTTTGACCCTTCCGGAAAATTTTACCACCTCTCATGTGTTGAATGTGACTGTTCTTTTGCAAAATTTAAGTCTTGGTTCTGATCAATACCGATGAGTTGAATAGTGCTCATGATCGAACGAACATGAATGTGCGGCTACGATGAGGCAAAATGAAGTTGCATAGACAATACGTGAACTCTTTGCTTTTCGTTGTGATTAGCCATGTATCAAATTGATTCTCTTGTGATGACTGTTGCACACTAGCGAAAGTGTGGAGTTTTGTTTGACTTTAGTGTCGATGCCTTGTGTGATGAGCTTACTATGAACCATGCATGAATACACCTAGAATTTTCCCCGTTGGTCCGATCGATTAAGTAAGGCTATCTCTTGATATGATCTTAGGCAACTTCGAAGAGTGTGAGCCAATTTGACAGATAGCTCTTTTGTGACCAACCTTGTGAATGTGTGAACCTCTCTTGAACACCCCTTGAACCTTACCTTCCTTTGGAAGAAACTTGACGAAAACTAGACATTTCTTTATCCATTCCCCATAATCCTCATGAAGTTGTGGTTAGTTGAATAGCCAACTTAGGCCAAAAGCCTAAGTTGGGGGTGTGGTGAAAAGAGAAGGCAAATCAAGAAGTGCAAGAAAGTCCCTCTTACCCATGGTTTTGAGAAAAATAGAACTCCTCCATTTAAAAAAAAAAGAATGAAAAAGAAAGTTCTGGAATAAAGTACAAAAGAAATGGGGTTTCCAAACAATCCATGGAAAGTGAATAATAGGATGACTTATGAGCACTAAAGAGAATGATGAAGGAAAAGGAAAGGAAGTGTTGTGAGCACCACATTTCATGAGGATGAAAGTCAATGAGCCTAAATGACCATACATTTGCACTCAGCCCCATTACAAGCCTTGAAAAGACCTTTTTGATCTTGAGTAAGCTTAAACAAATATTGATCAGAAAATACATGCAAACATATGGTTGAAAGCATGCATTGTGTTCTTCCTTGTGAAAGTGAGCGTTGCATTTGATTTCGGAACTTTAAATGATTAAACCATTGTGAGTGAGTATGAAATCATCCTTTCTGTGAGGGCATTCGAATACTTTTGTTGAGCTCGAACTTGCATTTGAAACAAGTATTGCGAGCTTGAGAATCTTTGATAATGGTGTGTCACAACTTGAATCTTTGGGTATACATTTGATCTTTGCATAAGTAAATTGAGTCTTGTTGTGTGCATTCATGATTGAGTCTTGTGTAGAACTGTTCGAGACCTCCTTTTTGAACAGCTAAACTTGTGTTTGCTTGAGGACAAGCAAAAGTTTAAGTTGAGGGTGTTGATGTGTCCAGAAATTGGACTCATTTAGGGCTATATTTTGATAGAATTAGTGTCCTCAAATGCATATTTTGTCTCAAAATTTGATGAAAACCCTTAAGTTTCAGGTATTTGGAGTTTGAGGGAAAGCATGGACACTACTTTGCAAAAAAGAAAAAAGGTAGTTGAAAGAACGAAGAAATGAAGATCTGAGAATCGCCGAACCCATTCGGCGAGTCGCCAAAAGGACTTACCTCGCCTTTTGTTCCAGTGTGCTGAGCCCTGAAAGAAAGGATCAAATCGGCAGTGAAAAGGAGCAGTCAGCGTGTTGCCGAGCAGTTCCGCGAAGCAGTACTATGTCTCCCAATGATCCAAAGCACGACGATGTTGAAGGATAGAGCAAGACGGTGATCAAACCTACCAAAGAGGGAATCATCGAGTTGATCGACAATCTCGACTAACTGCACCGAATGATCTACTGCAACACAGATTTTTGAAAACTATAAATACTCGTTGAGAGTTGTAGCTTAATATCAGATTTTTAATATAGAATTTTTAACATAGAATTTTGAGTTCTAAGATTGGAGAGGGTTTTGAAGAACTTGAAGATTCAAAGGGTTTCAACTCCAAGAATTTGGACTTGGGTCTTGTGGATTCTTTACTCTTGGCTTGTTTTGAGACTTAAATCTTCATGACCATTTGAATGCAAACTCATATTGGTATAAATTTATATCTCTTTTACATGTCTAGCTAAAACCCCAATTCTTGGGGTGTGATTTTGTGAATATGGGTTAGATTATCTGTTGGGTCTTGCTTGTTGATGATTTATTTGTTGTTTAGATGTGATTTCCTTTAGTAGTTGTGGTGGAACTTAATGAAATTGTAGTTGCAAATATGATTTCACCTTTGTGTTTTTGGCTTGCTCGAGAGAGAGGTCGTAAAACTAAGACTACTAAATTGATGACCGGTGGGATTGGGTCGACATGAGGTTCAACTCGAGAGAGTGAACCCTAGTCCTTCTCCCACACACTCAGCTCGAGAGAGTGAGTGGGCTAAGGCGGAGGTTGTTCTTTATGCGGCAACTCGATGTTCGAGAGAAACCGAGTTGATTCGGGGTAAGTTGCTCGAGAGAGAATTTACCCCCACTATAGTCTATCCTAGTCACAAATATTCAACAGATTTATATTCAAAAGCATGTACCCAATATTTTAGTTTATCTCGTATTCCTATCACATCCCAAGAAACTCATCTCCTTGATTAGTACTCTTTGCATTTTTGTTGTTTTTGTTTACTTGTGACAAACCCCCATTGATAATTGACGCTTGCGTCACCCCTTAGATTTAACATGTTTGTATTCGAAAATGTTTTTAGCTATGACTAATTAGAACTAAATTTTATTTTTCTATTAATTCTCAAGCCCACTCCCTTGGGACTCGACCCGAACCCTTGGTTGGGTTACTTTACTATTGTACGTTTGTAGACACTTGCATTGGAAGTTATGTCTTGATTATGCAAACATCATTACTCACGACAGTTTAGGTCGTGACAGTTTGCTACATGATTTGCAGCAATAAACCAGTTATTAGTATTTACTCCTTTCATCTCAATTTTTGTGATATTATTTTGACTTGGCACAAAGTTTAAGAAAAAAAATTGAAACTTGTTGTATAAAATAAATATCAAATATCTATGGTGGTTACAAATCATTAACGGCGTAAAAAGATAATTTTAAAGGAATTGTTTCGAATCATAAAAAAGTAGCATTATTTTATTAGACGGACTATAAAAAGATTACATAAATTAGGAAAAAGAGAGTAATATTTAATACTTGAAGAATAGACAAAAAAAACTGTAATAAAAATAAACTTTTTAATTCTAAAATACAATAAATATTTAGTAAAACCAATAGAATAAAAGTTTCATGGCTAAATTGCATGACAAATAAACAAACAATTCAAAGCAGAATAAATATACACCTAGCTCCCCCCACCCCACCCCCACCCCCCACGAATTCTTTTTTAAAAATTCGAAAAAAAAATAACAAAATTATTGGGCCGTAGTAGCATGGGCAAGTACCATTTAACCATAGAAAACTTACGTAAATCCACAGTTTAGGAGCTAATTACTTCGATACAATCTAATTTGCAATATTAAGTATCTTATTAGATTTTGGTGCATTCGGATATACGTTCAAATACATGTATCTCAGGATACATGTGGTCAAATTTGTTTTAGATACATTGTATCCAAGTGGATTTGCATGTATCTGTGATACATAATAAATCTCGATCGCCTTCTTGCCTCTCTCCCGTCTCGCTCGTCATTCTCCTATATATCTAATATCACAGATACACGTAAATCACACCAGCTACATACATATACATGTATGTAGTGTGATTTGGGTGGATTTGTGATACATAACAAAATCACGCTCGCCTCTCTCCCTATTTTAGTGTATTTCGTGGCAAAAATACATGTATCTAAGTGTATCTTTCTCAATATATGATAGAAAATTCTTAATCAGTGATAAGATACATAATATTTTGAAAGTATAGATAATAATAATAGTATATAGAGAAAACTATACCAAATATTCATAACATTAAAATAAGGTCAATTTACATAGATAGTGTATTACATATCCTTATCTACGAGTTATAGCACATATTTTACTCTTACACAAATTAGCTTTATTCTTTTTACTAGAAATAACTAAATACATATATAATAGTCTCCCACTCTATTCTTGTTACCAGAAATAACTAAATACATATTTAATAGTATCTCTCTCCCTTCTTCTTTTTGATGTCCGACTTTCTCTCTCCCTCCCTTCTTCTCTTTTCTTTTTTTTCTTGTCTCCCTCTCTTTCTCTTCCTCTTTCACCCTCTTTTATTAAAAAAAATATTAATTATTTAAATTTTGAGACTTAGTTTTGAATTTATGTTATTATAAATAATTTAAAAAATGAAACTTATATCTTAATATTTAAGGATGTTTGGCGAAGACTAAAATTTGTTTATTTTGAAGATATTAAAATATGAAGATTTTTTAATCATTAATAAAGTAAATAAATGTAAATTATACTTGTAATACATTTTGAATTTAATACATTAAATATATTATAGGCATTTTTCATGCACATGGTAAATATATAATTAATATATTTTTGATACAATACTAATACATTTTAACATTGTTAATAAGAGAAAAAAGATAAAAATAATTATAATACATTTTAGATTCTATATATAATATTTATTATAGCCATGTTTCAATGCACGTGGTGAATGTAACTAAAACATTTTCAATACAGATGTATTATAAGTACTATTTGTGAATTTCAAATATTTCGATATAATTTAAATTAATTTTACGTTGTTAAAATGTATTATATTTGTTGGAGTAACCAAAATTGAATTTATAACAATGAGCATATATACACTCTGCCGCAGGGGCGTAGGCACATGCAAGTTAGGGTGTCCAATTGGACACCCTTTGTCCAAAAAAAATGTTGTATATACAAGTAAATGATATACAAAGTGATTAAATAACATATTTTGGACACCTTTGACATAGTAGATTGTTGTAGCCTAGTGGTTTTAGACGTTTTTAATGGGTTTCAAACGCCTTGAATGACTTAGTGATCACGTGTTCGAATCACACTAGCAACAATTTTTTCCCTTTTAAAAAGACCTTTTGTTATGTAATTTCTGGACACCCTTCATGAAATTTCAAGCTCCGCCACTACACTCTGATGGTATCAAATATAGCTTATCTAAAATTGATGGTATCAAATATATATATATATATATATATATAGTATATGGGTAGTATTTTCACTCAATCGTTCTTTGATACTTTGATTGTATCAAAGAGTAACTTAGTAATATTTTCAATGAAGTGACTTTTTCTTCCTTGATACCATCAGAGTATATATATACTTTGATGGTATCAAATATCAAATGATTATTAAAGCTAAAGTCGTGTTATAAATGGTATAATAAATAAAGTAACATTAAAAAAGATAATTAATCAAATAAAATATATTATTTAAATAAAAATTCCTTAAAATAATTACCCATATCAGACCCTACTTTAGGGTTGTCCATGGTTATGGTTATAAAACCAAATCGAACCGCAATGCGAATCAAATCGATTAAAAAACCGATATTTGGTTAGGTTTGGTTTTAAATTTTGAAAAACCGATATTATTTGGTTTGATTTTGATTTTACTAAAAATTAACCGCAAAAATAATCAAACTGAACCGAGAAGTTATATATATAAATTTATAATTATTTATAAATAAAATATAAGTATTTTGATAAATTTTAATTAACGTAAGTCTTTAATTTTACTATTTTCGAAAGTCCAACACTTAAATTTTAGCCCAACTATTAAAACCTTAAGTCTAAATCCCTCAATATTCATTACTTTAGATATCACACTTTCTCTATTCTTTATAAAAATTTCTAATGCAACATTGAATAATTTAAAGCTCAAGCTAAAGAAGATGGTAATTGATTAGTTTTGACTATGAAATATTTTTATTTTTTTTAGAAGTAAATTCTCAATATTTTAAGGTGTAATTTTATTGAAAAGTCTATTGATAAGATGTTGAGATCTCCAGAATATTGAACCAACTTTATGCTATTGACAATGAGTTTTTTTAGTTTCTGAAACTTGGTACATTGGATGAATCACTTTGTTCGTGTAATAGCTTATTTGTGAATTATTCATGTAATAAGTGTTTGTGTCTATCGAGATGAGTATGTACTCAACAAACTTATTACTTTCGAACCGAAAACTAACCAAACCAACGGTTATTTTTTTGATTTGGTTTGATTTTAGAAATTTAAAAACCGATTTAAATTGATTTGATTTTGATTTTAACTAATAACGGATCTAAACTGAACCATGAACGCCCCTACCCTACTTAAACTAATTACCGCAATGTCCATTCGTCAGTAAATAATTACCGCATACCTTTTTTATGAATCTCCACTATTGCTTTATTATTTAGCTTCATTTTTTTTGTCATTTCTTTTTCTCTCTCTAAGATGTTGATTTGTGTGTTTCATTATGTTAAACTAGTTTAATTATTTTATCCTTTAGTCTCCTTTTTCATTAATCATTTTTTAAATTTATTTTATTTTATCAAACATAAAAACAAAAGATAGAAGAAAATATGCTAATTAATTTTAGACTAATAAATAAAAAAATAAAATAATTAGACTATATCAAGAAATAATTTAAAAAATACAAAAAAAAAACAATTAAATTACATCTAGAAGTAATTAAGAAAAGCACTTCTCTATTTTGTTTTTATTTTTTTTTTCTTTTTCTCATTTTTCATTTTATTCTTCTGTCTCTTTTGGCAGTATTTTTATTATATGTTTTATCATTTTTTCATTTTTCTCTTAATTTCCTTTTCTCCTTTTTTGTTAGTTTATCTTCTTTATTTATTTATTTTCTATATTTTTGCTTTTAAAATATTACCCAACTACTTTAGGATTAATAAAAGATATACATATATCTAGACTATAATAAGAAATAATTAAGAAAAATACTAAAATTCACTAGCTTGTTTATTAAAGTTTAAATTTAGTGAAAATGAAAACAAATTTATGCCACGTACCCTTTTCTCTATGAAGTTGAACTTCATGCACAATTAAGCTAAAAGAAAGAAAGAATGCAGGCGTCTTCCTTTATGCCTTTTCTAGTCATACTAGATAGGTGGAGCACGGATCCAATTGATTTGTCTATGTATTTTCAGGTGTGGTAAATATAGATACATGAAATGAATGTAAAGGAACAAAGATGGAATACTACAATGTGTAGTAGTTATAACAAAAGAACGTGTATCATACAACTAATGGAAAACAGAGACATGGTAAAAGTGAGATTAAGCTATGTGCTTAGTTTGTATAAGACTAAATTTGAGCAGCAAATTTTTTTTGCTAGATTGAGCAAAACTCACTTCTGAAAAAGGGCGAAGAAGAGAAGAATGGAAAAAACTATATTCACATAAAATCTTGTTTTCTTTAGGACAAATATAGATGCATTATGTGCGTGCACTTCCATCTTCTTCTTCCTCTGTCTCGTCTATAATTTTGACTGAAAAGGGAAGGGATCATAACTGATATACACAGAACACACAGACTCCAAATACGACCTCACAATGAAAATATAATTGCTTTCTGCTGAAAGTAAGAAATTATAATCTACTATGTTATTGAGCAACAAAAGAGTGGGCAAGCATTGAAGCACTTTTGAGGTGTTTGGATAAAATTGGAAAATTTAGTTTTGAAATGAGGGGCTGCAGAGTTCAAAGTGGTTGAATAAGCAGAAATCTATCACTTTACCAGCATAGAAGAGTAGAAATACAAATAATGAAATCCACGGAAGAGGCAACATCAAACAGAGGGAAAAAACTCCAAATCAAAGTAAAACAGAACTCACAAAGCATATATCTGGAAGGAGGAAATCCTAAATTGGAAGAAGAAAATTAAAAATTAGAAGGAAGAAATAGTTGTGAAAGTTGTGAGACCGTCCAAATTCAGATGCATAGCCAGAAATATCTTATAGCACCGCTTGAAGAACAGAAAGCATGAAGAACACAGAGCAGGAAATGACAAAATTAACCCCTGAAGCACATATGACGCTTGGTGTAGCCTCTTCTATATAAGTAACTAGATGGGCGAGGACCGTGCTTAGCAACACCGTCAAATTAGCAAGACATGAAATTGAAAATCATATTGAAAATGTTAGAGCTGAGTTTGTTGTAACTTGTACGATGAGAAGAAAAATAATTGAGCATTGAGTATAATACCGCTGGTACACATGCTTTAATAATAAAATACTATTAATCGTATGTACAACATATGTATGTTGTCCAGTTAAATCGTCTACTCGCATTGTTGCTCATAGCTTATGATAATTCAAAATTTGAATAAAAGCCCATGCTTGGCAACCAATCTTCTGCATTCCAAAAATGGGGAGACTTGGAGGTACCTGAAATTGAAATAAACGTATACATTTTGTAAGAATATAGCAATGTCCGATGTATTTTATTTTGTAAGCAACATGATTACCAGGAAAAAGTGCATTTATATCTCATTGTAGAGGGAGAAAGGAATGGAAAAAAAAAATAGAATGCCAAAAGATAAGGGCAAATATCCATCACATATGACCTGTTTCTAAAGGAAATATTGAATGACTCCTCTTAACTGGTCTGCATTCATTGTAAAGCCAATAATAGGTACCTCCACATGAAATGAAAGCACATCAGTCATGCATAACGCGAGTTCAAAAGACCAAAAGGTAGCATAAGAGAGTTGAAACAATTGACTTAAGACATCAACAGGTTGTCCAGAGTACAATGATCCAATTTACATAAGAAATATTGAAGTGAACAAATAGAGTACATATGAAACAATTGACTTACTGTTTCACTCAACCAACATAGGAGAAACTATCACATTTTTATTAGAAGTTCAGCACCAAGACATGACTGCAAATTACTAATCTGAAAATCAAGTTGTTGGCCAAAATAACTTGAATCACTACCAACAACTATTAAAACATGAAGAAAATTAAGATAAGCTCATGACTGAAGCAGCAAGCTTTGATTCTACTCTACACCGGGTCACTAAGACAGAAGAATGTAAAATGAAGTAGCTCTTGATTGTGTAAATGATTTTCTCCGCAGTTTATACCAAAAGGAAATTCATCCTAATAACAATGTACCTAAAATTTTAGTTAATGACAGAGACGACTCCTCTTAGAAGTGAATTTACCCCAAGGATGTAAATGCTAATTTACCCAGCTACAAATTAAATATGAAACAACTGCATTATGATACATGCACCAAGTATCTTTATCAAAAACTCTTAAGCTAAAGAGATATAAATATTATCCTACATGTAAGAAAATCAGAAGTTCAAGCTAAAAATCTAGATTCAAGATAAATTTTAGTGAGGTTGACTACCTCTTAAATAGAAGTCCCCGTAGCGACAGAATGTGCACTTGCTACCTTTAGATAAATATCTAATAACAGACACTAATATCTAACAAACACCCTGTGAATACCAAGATGAAAAACATGTGCTGCTAGAATTTGGATTTTATCAACTTAAACAGTTCAAACTTCTAACCTGGGCAAGCAGAAAAAAAAGTTGAATAACATCTTTATTAGTGCTCTGTGATGGGTCACCTTACTAAGTATAGTTGTACCAGATGATAATCCCCAAAAGATTCCTTTGCAGTCACCAAAAGTAACAAAAATAAGGAAGATACTTCATGCAATCATAGACAATACAGGGAAGTCAAATTTTATGACAAGAGAGTATAAGTTGCATTATATTTCAATCGTGTCAATTTATAAGTCTCATCTAAGCTTCAATTGTAGGTGCCTAAGTAGACCAATCTTTTTAGCCCTTTTGTTGGTGTGGATGATTCAATTTTGGACCTAGAGCTTGAAGATTCGGGTAGAGCATCAGATGATTCCAATAATATATGACTTGTGCTTAGAGGATTGACCTTTTGATGTTTCTCTCATTAACTATTGGTGGAAAAATGACTTTTTTTTCTATGTAAGATAGTACTGACAAAGTGATATTCATGCCATTGGAGCTTCCCCAGGATGACTTTTGTAGTTGAATTCGAAAGAGTCTATCTAACAGCATGCCTTGGACATGGTTAATGGGCAGGAGTTGAATCAATCCAACATTTTGTTCGGTCACTTCAGCAGTCATAAAAAAACCTAATTTTATTGAGTTGATTCCATCTCCTTGACTTTGTTCACATTCAGTAGTAGCTTGCTGGTGTCCTTTCAGGTCAGGAACTTCTGCAATAGGCAGCCAAGAAATGGAAATAGGTGTTTCTTAGGTTTAATTAAAATATATGATGCAAATGAAGTTGGTTGGACAGCTTTGCAGTATTAGTAAATTAAAAACATATATAAATTATACTAACACATTTAAATAAAGGGTAACCTCGACGCAAGTTAAGTCAATTATGTGTTTAGTTGTCATGGAGACCATTTTTTCAGCCAGATTTTCAGAAATTAAGGCTAATATCGACCCACTACCATCAATCAGGTCACTTTGGAAGGTATACCTGCAATAATGGTGAGGAAAGATATATAGTATTCATCCAGCATGTGGAGTCGCACAAATCAGTTAAATGTAAAAGGTGTTTACTGCTTACTCTTATCTACTCTATCAATGTATTTGTTTCAATAATAAGTAAAATAAAGTGATCAAATATCAACACATATCAACGAAAGAAATACTATCAAGTCAATCAAGTATTCAAAACATATTAACCGCAAGTAATACAAAGTTATATAGTTTAGAACCGACATTGTGTAGTGTAATGTGAATGTGCCTTCAGCCATATGATAGCGATATATTCTGTTGTAATGAAATCTATACGGGAAAAATATATTACCGAGACACTAATGTTGCCTGTTAATTGTACATTATGCATTCAAACTCCTTTTTGTCCTTTATAAGCCTTTTCTGCTTACATCCTGAACACTCAAGCACACAAAAATTTTGCAGGTCGTTTGAAGTTATCATTTGTGCCTCCACGTGGAAAATTCCAATATGTCGAGGAGAACAAAAAACATTAAGTTGAAATTTATAGGAAAATGCTCTTTTGCAATGTGACAGAACTTAAAAGGAAAGACACGGTAGAAAGATTAGCAACCTAAAGGAGAAAGAACCATTGTAACACCAAAAGCAAAGTTTCGCCAAAAAAATGCATGAACTCATAAATAGAGTTGCGTACACAAAAACATGCACAATCAATTATTAGCTGATTTGAGAAAAAGTTTGTTATCCCGCTTTCCCTAGAAAAATAATAAGAACAACTATGCCTCAACGACAATCTAATTGGGCTGGGCGGCTAGATAAATGCATCCTCAATGTCTATTTTGCTAGATTTTGACCAATTTCGTTCCTGTAATAAATAACTTAAGAGTTCTCTAGCATAAGAAGTTCTCTACATGTTCAACTGACAGACTGAAACCTTTCCAGCTTTATCTATCCACAAAAAACGTTTAACAAAATTATAGTACATTAGGGTCAGTAACAAACCTTCGCCGCTGAAGCTGCAATTCTGTCTCTCCAACACCACTAATGACATGTCCCCCACTTCCTCTCCTGCAAGAGAAAATGGCATACTTCAAAAAATCTAACAGCAACTGGAATTTCTTAAACTTCAACATTCATCTTAGTTACAGTAAACATATAACTGAAAAGTGGACAACTCTACCAAGAAATCAATTCTTTGAACTTTCAAATGCATCCTTCAGTAGAGATCAAGCACTAAGCAATTAAATTACCCTCTGGCACTAACTACTACTTCAGTTACTCCACCTATGCCAATACCATAACGTCCACCAGGACCGCGCACACGAACAAGACAGACCTTTTTTGTACATAAGCGCATCCAATTCAACCTGTAAGTTAATGCAAAGTTAGAGAGACTGTGAAGGTCCAAGTATTCCTTCTTCTATAGGCACAAAAATGATCATCTAAGAATACATTAAACACCATAGAGAGATAGAGCAACATGTCACATGTAGCTTAGCTTCTTTCGTCTGCTAGTTGCATAACTTGTTACATGAATACTTCAGATGACATTTGCCTGGCCATAGGGAGACATAAAGCAGAATTTCAACCCCATCCGGGATAAAAATACCATTAATCATGTGAAATAAGAAAATTGAACTTAAAATGGTCATGTCAATTATGTGGCCATTATATTGGGTATCTGTTAATTCTAAACAAAATAAAAAATTTAGGACTAAATTGATATATAGATTAAGTGACGTATCCGTAAATTCAAATTGATAAAAAAACATATAGAAGGACCTTTTTTGTCCTATCATTTCATGTGCTCCAATTTATGTCGCTTCCCCTTCCGTTTTGGTTGTACCTCTAATCCCACTTTTTGTTTTGTTGTCCCTATCTTTTCAATAATAGTTTTATCCACACTCGACAATAGTTAACTAACACATAACTTAATTTTGAAAAAAAAAAACTCGGAGAACATTAATTAGCATGTAATAAACATGAACAACACTTGGACTTTGAAGTCTACAACAATAGTTTAATAGAAAGAGGAAGAGACTATGCTTATTCAGTAGAGGCCAAATGTAGAGCATACTTTGTAAGGCTTTTATAACAATTTAATGCATTGTTCGTCCTCAAACATGTTCAATACTTATGAAAACCTTACAAGCGTTTGAGAAAGTAGATGAAAGGGTAATTTTTTTTACTCTTAATATATGGTTTTCTCATAAAGATACTTATGCATTTCAACCTTCTGGATGTCAATTCACCTATAAGGAGGCTTATATAAAGTTCATTTGATGAATCTACGTATTCTTAAGGCCTTTTGTTTCGATTCATTATTTCCCTTCCGGTTTCATTCATATGTAATCGCAAATTTATTATAATCAATATGTATTTATCATACACATGGGGAAGTCAATTTTCAAATTCAAAATCTAATAAAAATAAATTTGTGTCATCAATAATCGCCATTGTTACAAAAAAAAAGTGATATCACAATCAACTATATGCATAATAGAAAAGCAAGCAGAAACACATAAAAAAAACAAAAGAATCTTAAAATACAAAACAATTTAGAAAGATCCAGAAGAATAACAGGGAAAAAGCTAACATTTTACGGCGCTAATTAGTTGAAGTTCTTAAATGACTTTCGAAAGATCATACTTGTACCTTGTGAGAATTCTAAGAAAAACTTGTCACATATATAAATTTGTACGAACAAGAACACATAAATTTATCTTTTGTTAAATAAACCAAAACTCTCTGCTTTTTCACAAGATGAATAATTTAAAAATACAAACTTCTTTTGGTATATTCAATGAAAACAAATGAAAACTCGATTTGTACACCAAAAATAAATCCTCAAATAATAAATAAATAAAACAACACAAAGTAGTGACAGTTGAGCACATGCATGTACGAAAACAACTAAAAGAAGAAGTAGAAGAACAAAACGATAGAATCTAACATCAATCAGCTGATGAACAAAGTGAAAGTAATACCATAATTTTGGTTGTTATGAAATTTGATGCCAAAGATTCAAAAATAACATGCATAAAATAATAAACCACTTACCATGAAACTGAAGTTCCTATAAAATTCAAGAAAATTAAAAAATCCTAAAACAAACAGCGTAAAAGTGCATAGAAATCCATATCCATATCGAGGAATAAATGAAGATGGAGAAGAGAACAACGGCTGTGGTTTTTTTAGAGAAGATGGAGCTTATGTGGTTAAAGTGACAAATATACCCCTCCAAAAATTGTTAGATCAACACATGTTTAAGGACATTTTGGAGTAGACAAGTGTTCATTGTAGAAGGGCAAATACTATTATATCTAATCTAATTTTTTTTAAAAAAACAAGTTTTAGGTACAATTCAGATAGCTTTTGTACAATGTCATATTATCGTGTTTGTCCTATTCTTAATGGCTTATATAATATAATAACTAGAAAGGTATGGCCCGTGCTGAGCATGGGCCCAACATTATACATTTTAACATGATGGATGCTTTGTAACACATGGTAAAGTTGAAAGGAATGCATAAAGCCACAACTACTACACATGTAAAAGTATGTTGAATAAGTACTTAAGTTATAATGCCTTCATAGGTAATAATAGGCATTCCACAAATCCAAAACAAAATTACAATCTCTTAAACAAAATGTAGAAACTGATAAATGAAAGCAGCACACACAATTGTAGCAAAAGTACAAAGTCAGACACATTTTGCCCATCTTAATCAGATTTTGATCTAGTAATAATTTCTTCTCTAACAAAGAAACATGAAACTAAATTGAGGTGATGCAATCAATCTCAAAAGAAAACATGGAGATGCCTATTGTTCTTGAATTTCTTATCTCATGTCCCTTTTTTTTTGTGAAAATACTCATTGAGGTGGCCACCCTAGTTGATAAATTCAATTCGTTGTAAGTGATAAATAAATCATATATTGTGACCTGAATAACAGAACATAGAAATTCTTGTAAAAGCATAGCTAAGAGAAACAATAAACATAAATTACAAAATCATAAAACATTACACATATCATTGCTTCGATCATCTCATAATCATTCATGTACTGTTAGTCTTACTCTATCATGACATAAATCTGTACAATTTTACAATGTCAAAGTGGGAGACTAACAGTTCCATACAGACAAAGCACCTAAACACATAATGATTAACGACCACCAATCTACAACGTATAAACTTCAGAAGTGTAACTTTTACTATTTGGTCCGAAAATATATAAACTACACAAATCAATATGTTCTATACAAAGAGCACAAAATAAGCACCAAAAAAAATAAAAAACATGTTTGTAGCAAAAGTATAAATGGCTGAGTTTCTTATTATAACTTCAAAGGAGTTGAATCAGCATAGTTGTATAGGTTGCATGCAATTTTTTACAGGAATTGAAAAGTTTGAAATACAACACAAGTGTGTTGTTTCATCACTCCTACAGAGGTAAAAATTATCAACTTATAGTAATAAGAACATTGGCAACATCAACGGTACATGATCGATACTTCTCGTTGCTGCAAAATTTTTATTTTGAATAATATTTTCTTCTTCAGAAAGCAGTAGAAGATTTAACTGACCAGTTGCACACTGCCTGGCTCAACAGAAAGTTAAAAATTTTCATATCCTCTTTTCCTTCTTAGTAGTAAGTCATGTATACAATCACAAATTCAAAGTTGAATCAACATTTGAAAATCCTCTTCCACACGCTTTTTTTAAATAAAAAATAAAATCAGTAGGTCTCATATTATGTTCATACTTACTATGTTTCATGAAATAGTTGAAACATAATCTTTTGTTATGGAGATGGAATAAATATCATACTTCTCTTTATATATTTCCAATCAATAGTCAGTGAGCAAATTTAGTCGTCTAGTCTATACGTAAAGGAGAGCAACAAAAGTATCAAACTTACCAGTAAAGGGTGTAGCAATCAAATTGCTCTCTTTTCGTAAGCCTGAACATCACCAGTTATAATGTATTGTATTGTTGAGCAGCTGAAAAGATTTTGAGATATTGCTAAAAGAACAATAATCTCAAAGGTGTACCCTTACTCCAAGAGTTCCATCGCTTTGGTCATCGGGAGCCTCATTACCATCACTGTGAATGAAGACTTAATATGAATTGATAAAAAAAATCCACCATGCTGTTAAACCATCACTTAAGCTAGATAATATATTGGAAAAATTACTTGGATGGGTACATTATAATAAATAATTACTGATTTTAGCTATATTTTTTATTTATTACCATTTATAGTAATACATAGCAATACTATGTTAAAACTGCAATATGTATTAAAAGTGAATCATGTATGCATTATAAAATCTGCAATATGTATTAAAAGTGAATTATGTAAGCAATATAAATTCTGCAAAAATGTATTAAAAATAAATTATGTATTCAATATAAAATCTGCAATATGTATTAAAAGTGAATTATGTATGTGATATATATGTATTATAACTATTTCTTTTTAAATATATTATGCTTGTTTGGTAAGAAATTGACACATTCTTTATCAGTGTATTAAAATGTGTGATAAATGTATTATCCATCAATAAAACTTGTATTATATGTGAATAATAAATTGTTTTTTGTAATATGTATTAAAACTATATTATAAATGTATTAAAAGTGATCAAGTGAAAAAAAAATGTTATTGTTATAAATGATAAATATTTTTTAATACAGTATATTTATGTAAGTTTCCCTAAAATATTTGTCTATTCAAAAGACATGTACTTTGTAGCTAACATATTGTTAGAAACATGTGATGGAAGGTATCCAATTTGGGAACAGATAGGGAGAAACAGACATACAGACATCAAATAAGCGAAGAAACCCAAGGTGATTTATGTTGGCATTGCCAAAGACGGCTTGAATCCAAAAATTATAAATTTCTTTGAAAACACAAATGTATCGAGGAGATGCTTATGAAAACTAAGCTCATACTTCATAGGTGTTTTCATCAGTATGTTATTTCCTCTATGTTATAGCTACATTTTTCACATCAACTCCACTGGAATTCAAATGACATTAAATGCAATTATGGATGAATGATTTTGTAGAATTCAAAGCAGAACATATCATAGCACTTATCAATAAGAAAATACTGAATCAAGGAGAGTAAAAAGACAAATTAAATGTAAGCTTCATATCACCATAAAATACAAAAATCACCAACTATATCCAATTGTGTTTTTCTATTCTAGGGAACATAAATCTAACCTGGAAACTTGAGGGAAGAACTTTCTATTACCACATAGGACAAACAACATGGAAGTCCACCCATCGATCTTACACAATAGCTCAGGACTTAAATGATAGTAATTTGTTTTACCTTTTCTTCCCTTATTTATTTTTTCAACAGTTGGAACATTTTAGGATTTAATAGGATCAGTTAGAAAAGTTACCAAGGAAATATATTCTTAAAGATTCAATTTTATCAAAGAATTATTTTTTTCCCTCTTTTTGCATTATCATGTCTTTACAGATTAGAAATAACATGTCAAATTTTATTACAATAATTTCTTCCTCTTCCATAAAAAGCACTCATATATTCAAATAATATTATCTCAACTATCATCATCATTTTACAAATTCTTTTATTCAATCTCTAAGCCTATTGGGGCTTCTCAAAATAACTAAAGTTACGATTCATGTCTAAATTAGAGTAAGTTTATGAAATCTTCCTTATGTTTCATGCCTCATTACCTTCGAAAAACTGAACATAACAATTATTATACATAAGTGATACTTACAAAGAAGAACTACTCCATCCATTTCAATTTATTTGTCTTACTTTCCTTTTAGTCCCAAAAAGAATGTCTCTTTCCCTTAAGACCACACAATTCAAAATTCTTCTATATTTTCTTGAACTTCGTGCCAAGTCAAAATAGGAAAAATAAATTGAAACGAAAGGAGTATTATAAAAACAGCGAGACAGAAAAGGTGAAGCATTGTTACAGGTAAATAGATGTATTTTTTTTTTGATAAAGTAAAGTTGTATTCCTCAACAATGAGGGTATGCTGGCAACCATCAAAAAGATTTACATCAGTGACCCAAGAAAGACCAACTCAAGAAATTGCTACTAAACTTATAAAGAAGAGAAAAAAAATTAAAATCTGTCCAGCATCCTCTATACCCTCCTCATTACACCAAAAATAGAAGGTCTTCATACAACGCCATTTGATCTTTTGTACTGATTCTGCAGTATTTTCCATACACCTCTTGTTTCTTTCTCTCCAAATAGTCTACCTTATACAAGAGGGTATCATGTTCCACCATTTCTTATGGCTCTTACTCCCCCCTCTTCTCACCCAACAACTAAGAAGGTCTGCAGTGTGTTTTGGCATTGTCCAGTTTGTGTGTGTTCTGTTTAGAAAAAATGGTCCATAATTGAGAAGTGACTTTGCAATGGAGGAATAGATGGCTATTAGTATCATTTGTCTCATTACACAGTGAACACCAGGAAGCTATTTCAAAGCCTCTTCTTTGCAGCTTCTCATGAGTTAGGCATGCCCTTCTAGCCACTAGCCATGAGAAACACCTCACTTTAGTTGGCACTTTATTTTTCCATACCTTACTACATGGTCCAGAGATTTCCCCTGGAATTTCCTTCACTTTCCTATTGTACAATCTGCTAACTGACAACATACCATCATGATTGTGTTTCCAAATTATTACATCAACTTCCAGATTTGTGCCCTTGAAATCATTAGTGTTTGTAGCATCTCGGCTACTCTCCCTATTTCCCAGTCATTTAGTAACCTTCTAAAGCTGAAATTCCACCCTTGTTCAGACCATACCTCATTTACCATTGCATTTTGAGACGAGCTGAGGATATATATATCCAGAGAGGAAGACATCAAGGAGTCCTGACCATTCCAGTGATCTTTCCAGAAAAAACCCTGGTCTCATTCCCCACTTTGTATCTAATATTGTGTTGTAGTTGACCCCATAAATTTCTGATAGTTCTCCACACCGAGACAACATATGAGATATTCACCATATCGGAAACCCATGGGCTATTCTGGTCGTACTTGTTACTGATAACTTCCTTCCAAAGTGCTTGATCCTCTCTTCCGAACCTCCACAACCATTTTGCCAACAAGCACTTGTTTTGTATCCCCAAGTTTTTGATCCCTAACCCCCCTGAGCTTCTACTCAGCAAAGCAGTTTGCCATTTGACAAGATGTATTCTTTTACCTTCCTTGATTCCCGACCAAAGAAAATCCCTCCTTAAATTATCAAGTCTTTCTTCCACTTTGGCCGGCATAAGGAATAGGGACATCACATAGGTAGGTAAAAAGTCTAGTACAGAGTTTATTAGAATGGTTCTCCCACTGAAGGATAGATATTGAGATTTCCAGTTTGCCAGCTTCTTCTCAGTTTTTTCAATTATACCATCCCATATCACTAGCTCTTTATGGTTGTTTCCAAGTGGCATACCTAGGTAAACAGTTGGGAGTTTTTCAATTCTGCACCCCAGAATGTTTGCTAAGGCCTGGATCTGTGTCACCTCTTTGATGGGATATATACAGCTCTTCCTCCAATTGACTGTCAAGACTGAGACCGCCTCAAAGACTACCAATATCATTCTGACAATTCTAATTTGTTCCTCCTTAGCTTCACAAAATATGGCAGTGTCGTCAGCATAAAGCAAGTGACAAATATGCATATCCACCCCTGAGAAATTGCCTACTTTGAATCCTTGCAACAATGAGTTTTGAGTAGCCACCCTCATCATACTATCGAATCCTTCCATGGCTATGATGAAAAGGAAAGGGGACAAAGGGTCTCCCTGTCTGAGACCTCTTTCTGAGGGAAAAAACCCAGTAGGTTCTCCATTCATCAGAATGGAGAACCTAACAGTTTTTATACAGACCTCAATCCATCTTAACCATCTCTCACCAAACCCCATTTGTTTTAACATATTGAGCAAAAACTCCCAGTTGACATGATCATATGCCTTCTCAATGTCTAGATTGCACATAACTCCAGAGTCAGCCCCTCTGAGTCTAATATCTACACATTCACTAGCAATAAGGGCAGCATCCATGATCTGACTGCCTTTTATGAATGCCATCTGATGTTTGTTTACCAGTTTGCTGATTACTTTCTTCAACCTCTCAGCTAGCAGCTTAGCTATAATTTTGTATACCCCGCCTATCAAACTTATGGGTCTAAAGTCTCTAAGCTCAACTGCCTCTATCTTCTTCGGGATAAGAGCCACAAATGTGGCATTCAAGCTCTTCTCAAAGACATGCTGATCATGAAATTGTCTGATGGTATTCATGATATCTACCTTGAGTATCTCCCAAAAATTTTGATAAAAGCTCATAGGAAACCCGTCAGGGCCAGGGGCTTTATCGCTTGCACACAATTTGATTCGTTCTGCCACTTCTTCTTCCTCGAACTGTCTTTGTAACCAATCATTCTCCTCCAAACTGATGCTTTCAATGCCTTGTAAGTTTAGGTTAGGCCTCCAATTCTCAGTTTCTCTATATAGTTTCTGATAGAAATTAGTAATCTCTATTTTGATCTCATCAGTATCAGTCAACTCTCTGCCATTTACTTCCAATTTTTCAATTGGGTTTATTCTTTTGTGTGCTATGGCAATCCTATGGAAGTACTTGGTGTTCTCGTCTCCATGTTTGAGCCATTGAATTCTTGACCTTTGTCTCCAAGCTATCTCCTCATTCCTGGAAGCTTCATCAAACTCCCTAGATAGATGAACTTTTTGAAGGAGTTCATCATCAGTCAATATTCTCTGCTCTTGTATATTTTCCAGACCAGCAATTTCATTGAGTATCACTTCCTTCTTTTGTTTCCAGTTGACTCTGTTATCATAACCCCATTGTTTCAACTTCCCTTTCAGTAACTTTAGTTTGAAAACTAAGATAAAAGATGAGGTCCCATTTACTGAGAAGGAGCACCACAAATCCTTTACCTTCTCCCTGAAACCCTCTACTTGCATCCACCATTGTTCAAACTTGAAATAAGATTTCTTCAAGTTTAGCTCCCCGCAAGTTAGCATCACTGGATTATGATCAGACTCTAGTCTTGGTAGAAGACTTTGCCTAATTTGTGAGAAAGAGTCGTCCTAATGGTGAGAGTAAAGAAATCTATCCAATCTAGAAGCAGTCGAATGGTTTTCACCCATTCTCCAGGTGTACAATCCTCCAAATAAATGATGGTCAATTAGCTCCATTTCATTTATCCAATCTATGAAGTCAGACATAGCCCCTGTTAATAGCTGTCCAGTTGATCTTTCCGTGGGATATCTTGTCACATTGAAATCCCTACAAAACAACCAAGGACCTGTGCATGTGTTCTTTAGATTGATTAGATCCCTCCACAACTCCCTTCTGATGACTTCGTTACAATCAGCATAAATTGAACTAAGGAACCAAGTTAAGTTCGTATTAATGCCTTCAAATCTACATGTGATTACTTGCCCAGAAGCCTCCACCAATTCACCTTTCCATATTCTCCTGTCCCATAACACTACTATACCTCCACTTATCCCCACAGTCTCTAAGTGTAGTTCTCCCAGCCATCGGTTGAACCACAATTGTTTGATTAATTGAGTATCTGCTCCTATCAATTTTGTTTCCACTAGCACGTATATATCTGCACCCCATTGTTGAAGTAGACTCCGAATTAATCTTCTTTTATTCTCATTGTTTACCCCCCTAACATTCCATGTTACAACTTTAAACATTGATCACTTGAAGTTGTTTTTCTCCCCCTACTTCTCGGTTCGCCATCTTTAAAATTCACATTAAAAGCCAAATTCCGCACTTTCTTTGGGATGTTATTGGATTTATTGCCATTTATGTGTTTCTCCGTATTTTGCTTGAGGAATTCCCTCTTTTGATCAATTTTCAGAAATAATTCAAAAGCAGTCTTATCGCATCCTTTGAAGGCAGCACCAAATAATCTGCCAAGTTTAAGGACATTCTCTTGCACCAATAAAGAAGCTTTGTCATCAATGTCATCAATGGCTTCCTCTGAGAGATAGTCATCACTGGCAATAGGAAGAGGCTCGTCCAGAATTACCAATTGGTTCTTGGAGGGTTCTCCTGTGTAAACTTCTTGATCATCCCCTATGTTCACCCTTTTCTCGCAAATTAAGGGAAGTATTGTCTCCTCCGCATACTCTGAAGGATCAATTGCACGCTGCATGTCAATGATTTCAATTGTGATGTTGTTCGATGGATTATGAGTCGCTTGCATGAGTTCTTCAAGCTCTGTAGAAGATGTCATGAAATTCTCCATACAAGTTTTGTTGTTGAAAATATCCCCGATAAAAGGTTCTGTAAAATAGGTCATTGTAGCTTTTGATCCTAAGTTAATGGGCCCAGCCCCACTATACTTTGAACAAGATAAAAATCGACCCGGACTCTCTTCTTGGGCCTCCACATGCCTTTTTCCAAATGAATTTTCACAAGTCACGTGCCCACTTTTATCCAGCGGTTCAAGACCCCCATCGTGATTGACTTCTGGACAAAATCTCTTTTTGCCTTTCCGTAATCTCTCTTCCAACTCTGTCGTAAGAGTCCCCCTCTGCAGAGAACTTTCCCCATATGTCAAACCTCTGACATATCGATCAGAGTGCTTCTCCCCTTTTTAAAAAAAAAATCTTGCCGGAGCTTCACACCATACTGGTAGCAGAAAAATGCCATCTCCATCTTCAATCTCGATTTCCGTCAAAATTTTCTCCCTAGGACCCTTAACCCTAATTCGAGCCCATCGGAGATGGTTTTTTAGGGTGGTTTCCTCCTCCATCTCCAACCACCCCCCATATTGGTCACCAATTTGTTTCATCACCTTGTCTGTCCAGAGATGTAGAGGAAGACCTAGAATCCGAACCCAAAGCCAATCAAACTTGAAGTCAGCTTGCGTCGTTCCTGCTTTGGGAGACCACCATTCCATCTGTAAATGGAGATTCTTTCTTCTCCACTTCCCCATAACAATATGCTCTACTTCCTTTCTTGACTGGAACTCGAAAAGAAACTGGATACCATTTATGTCGTAAATGTTGACATTATGGATGCCTTTCCACGTTTGAATAGCCCACCTTCTGACTTCGTTTCGTGAGGGAATTTTGTCATCCTCTAAGAAGCTTCCCACTAGACATCTGCTAAGGACTCCTTCTTCTTCATAGAGTGTCTCCTTCTGATTTTCTGCTCTCCTATCAGATATGGCCCCCCATTTGCTCTTTTGAATGACCTCCTTATAACTTTCCTCTCCCCTGAGCCTCATAAACGCAGAATTCCCCTGTTTCTCAGTAACATGTCCTGCCTCCTTAATGATGAAGCTTTCATTTTTTTTTGATAGGCCACCCCAGCCCTCATTAAAGATGTTTTCTGCCTCCTCAATGATTGAGATGAACCTACCATATTTATTGAACTTCAAAGAGCAATAAATGTAGGTAGAAAAGTCCTTGCATCTCCAAGTCTTAAATGACTTGCCTTTAATGCCAGAAGCCTCCCCTAACCTTTTGCATATCCATAATAAAGCATCACTGCTCAGCTTCATTCTCCTCATGTGTAGTTTCGCACTCTCCACCCACTCAAACCAGTTTCCTTTTGTGTTTTTAGACACAGTAATATCGTATGATTTGACCCCAAGTCTGAAATATATTATGTTATCCATGGGAAAGAAAGAATAAGGAAGAAAAAAAGCAAAAAAAAGGGATTGGGTTTTTCGGCAAAGGAAGTTCACCGGATTATGGCTGCCTAAGGATCGGAAGTGTCACACCCTAGATTCAAGGGCGCAATTGGCTCCTAAAGCCAAAACTCAGGCCCGAGCCGAACCTGCTGAAACATTTGCTACTAGCGCATGGCAGCCACACACACAATCAAGAAAACAAACAAGTATATCTCGGCTTAAAACTAAGCCATCGGCCGGCAAGGCCCCTGTCAACTGATCTATAAAAGAAACAGCTACTCCCAGGAGATCATATAAATAAATAGCCAACTAGCACAGAAGTCCTGATTGGGCCGTCGAGGCCACCATGATATCTATACCAAAACTAAAAGCAGGTATATATCAATACAATACATCAAACAACTCACAAGCTTCAGCAAATTAACAACATAGGCTAGTATGGCCATAACGTAGCTATACACCCCACACACTAGTCTGCAAGCATCTAAGAGTAGTAAAGATTAGCGGGACAGGGCCCCAGCCTACCCATAAAGATATATACAACAAAAGGTAACAAACCTCCCAACTCTAGCAGCTCCGGAGGAAAGGGGCTAGCCAACTGGATATAAGTCAATCATGCTGCTGAGGAGGTCTACTCGGTCGTCTGTCAGGACCTGCATGCATGAATGCAGAGCCCCCAAGGCAATGGGGCGTCAGTACAAAATAATGTACAGAGTATGAAAGGAAATAGACTATGATGAGGTATTCTGATATACTGGAATAATCTGATAAATAAATCAAGGATAAGATAAGTGTACTAACATGCTCCTAAATCTAAACTTATCAAAACTAATAAAACAGCAACCTAACCAAGCTCCCATAAGTTCGGTAGGTACAAACAGCACATAAAACCACCTACTCAGGCCCCCATAAGCTCGGAAGGTGCCAATCAGCCTATATATCCCTATCGGTAGTCCCCTAGCCTCGTAGGCAGTCACTGATACGCTCAAATTACACCTCCCTAAAGAAGCATAAGCGATCGTTATCAAGTAAAGAACCCAACTTGCAGGTTGGGGTCGATCCCACGAGGAAAATGGTTTAGACTTTACTTTAACACACAATTATAT